>AP028442.1:2261900-2395613 GCA_036509395.1 Antheraea yamamai
TACAATTGGCACCAGTGATAACCGATTTGGTGCAGACGAAGTTGCACGGGTCAGCTAGTTTTAAAAATAAAATACAACGTTATAATGTGAAGAACCATCCTATAATTTAAATTAGTACATGTTGCTTAGACTTTTTTGATGAGCGTATATGCATACTCTATATCTTGTTAAGTACTTAATTTTGTCCTTTTCTGCTATTCCAGGTAAGTTTTTTGACTTCGTACTCTTTTAACTTTACATGAGTTCAAAATCAAATATTAAGTCAATCACACTATGTGGATAAAGGCATCTGAGTCACAGTGAATAAGAAAAATGGTGGTATAAAAAAGCTGTGATGGTCTAGTGATTTGACCGGTGGATTATCGTTCCGATGTCCGCACGTTCGAATCCTGGTATGTACCCAACAAATTTTTCGGAATTCAGGTACATTTACTAATTTAAATCGTTATCACTGTCCAATAACGGTGAAAGAAAACGTGAAGAAACCTGAACTTGAGAAACGTTCTTTTAGTACTACTGTATGTGGGAAAACACAGAACTGTGGATTGCTCAGAGTTTGAAATCGGCAATACGTCGTGGGCTGGTGTGATGATTATGCCTATACCTTCCTTCGGGAAGAGGCCAATGACCCTGCAGTGAATCCTTTACAGGCTGATGATGATGACATAGCTTACCTTGCTGAGTGTGTAGACGAAGAACACAATGATGCAGATAGTGTAGATAGGCATCACGAAGCCCATAGAAGTTTTAGGAGCTGGAACTGGACCACCTGGAGAGCCGAGCGGTGGTCGCATGCCTGGTATCGGTGGGGGCTGCAAATGTTAAAGTTTCAATATTTTTGAAATCCACTTTCAAGATTTTTCTCTATTATCATTTTAGACAACACGGGGCGTTCTGAATCATGTGGTTCCTAGGCGTAATAAGAAACTTGTTAATAGAATAAACAAAAAAAAACACGTGTTAGTCGTGATTATACGAACATGCACGGCGCTAATGGATTAAGAGAAAATATTATTACTAATCTTTAAAAAAAAAACATAAAAAATATATGATTTTAAATGATCTACATTTTCACATCCGCTACAGGTTTTATATAAATAAAGGTTTATTCTTTAATTTCTAACTACATATTTTTACAGTATAAAAAACGAGGATTCCCTTAAAATGTAATAAGAGTATTTAAGTGTTTTATTTTTAATGGCGCTATGTGATAACTGCAAGACGGATTTTTTTTCGCATCAAAATGATACTTTGTAGTCACTAGAATTCTTATTTATTTTTTCAATAATCAGTACTAATAGGTACGTCATGTGAGTGCAGGAATTGCGTATAAAAATGTTATTTTCTTAATTTGGCCAGCTTGTATAATTGTATCCATATGTTTGGGTTATAAAATATGCGGTCCATGGGACATGGTGCGTAGTGCTAAATGTTTTTGCGACAGACAACCAGCTCGTGCTGACCCCGGATATCTGGCGCCAAGGCAAACGGCTTTTTTTATATCATAGTAGGCAAACGGACAGGTGGGTCACCTGATGTTAAGAGATCACCAATGTCCATAGACACTTGCAACACTAGGGGAGTCGCAAGTGCGTTGCCGACCTGTCTCGGGGAGAGGGGAGTAAGGGAAGGGGGAAGGGGAGGTGGGACTAAACTATACCTAAATGTAGTATGCTAATTCCTTCGTTTCTAAAGGCTATAATATAAAGTTATATAGCCTATAATCGTCAGTAAATAGGCTATAAAACTGAATTCGTTTTTCAAATATGTGTGGTAGCTCCGGAGACTAATCCGTTAAGACAAGCGCAAGCCGAGGTTCGGCCACTTTGGCACCCTTGAACTTGTTGCCAAGCGGATTAGCGCCTTAGTTACATTAGTCCGGTGAAGCTGTGAAAGCCCATCAGGCCAATAGCTCGCTCCAAAAAAAAATGTTAAAACAATCTCTTGAGCTACATAATATTAGTACAGATTAGGGCCGACATATTATGACGAGTACTGCCACTTTTTTATAGTGTACACGTTATTTTACTCGAATCTTATACACTGGTATTTAGCAAAACTCGCGAGACTATACCACGGTAAAACAGCGCAACCCGATCACAAACGTTTCTACCAGAACCATCCAATCTACTTGTTTGTTTTTCCACCTTCACTACTCAGCCTATCATCATAAAATTTTGCACAAATGCTTTCAGGCATTTAGCCAGAAAAATGTTCCTGAGAGATAGTAAAATATCTTTTAGACCATCGTCTGGCAAAACAATTCGGCCTAGTTACACGAATATATTGCAATATGATGTCTGCAGTACAGAAACAGGAACTACTAAGTAAAATAGGATATGTACGTGGAAATATACTGCTTATGAGTAGTCGTGTGGTAAGTAAGACTTACTATATTGGAAATTTTAAAAATAAAACAGACAATTTTAACCAAAAATGCTTGAGAATTATTAAATAACAGTATTTAATTACCCTTTTCGTGTATCTGTCCACCATTTTTGTTTATTATTTTGTTATACACACAGTTCGAAGCTTCGTCTAACACAGGTCCGTTCTAGTTGACACTCAAATTATCCATAGAAATGGGAACGAACTAATATACTAACTAGATTTTGTTGATAAAAACACTTGATTTAAATGTACGCAATAATAAAAAAAAATACACAAACACTAAAGTAGAAAATCACGAGAATCTGAAAGAGACCGATTCTAGCATCAATTGAAAAAATAGATCTCACAACACAGATGATGCAGACGTAGTAAACAGAGATTGTCGTAAGACTGAACTGGCTAACTAATAGCTACAACAGATTCCCGTTTTACGATGCAGCGATTTCATAGCTTCCTGCCTTGCGACCAGTGTATACTTGCGGGAATCGTTACTACATTATAGTGATTTATTTTGCAATAACAGACCTGGCTTATGGTGGTAGAAGAGTGAATGTGCCTTCTAATACTGAACAAGGCGGACTCTTATGCGATGAACAATATTGTTTGTTCTGTTTAATTTTATAAAGTGAAACGTTTTTTCCATCGTCTCAAATTTATTCGTCCATCTATCGCGTGTCGCATTACAGTCGGCCGAGCAGTAGGGGTAAGGTGAAAGGCGCTCGGCAGATCAGCCAGCGCCAATATGACGGCGCCCATGGCTCAAATAAAAATGACTCAATGTTTTAAATAAATATTGTGCTCAGTTTTTAAAATGCGTCCATCATCTGAATGATGGTATTTATTATGTATTCCGTACTCTAATACTCAGATTTAAATTAAAATTTATAGTTGGATATCTTGTCTACTATTGATTTCCCATTATCATTCCCATGTTCCAATTATTCAGTTAAGATTGAAATTGCGATTTTAATACCATAAATCGAATAACAAAAACAATAACACGTAGAGAAACAGAGTGAGACGTCCAATTCAGATCATCTTATTTCAGTGTCGTATAGTGTTATCTCTGTCACACAGCGCAACGACTGCGATAGACAGAGATAACGCTATACGAAAACAAGCTAAGCAGACTATCCCTGTCTTCTCGCTGAAAATGCAAAATCAAAAGCCGGGTACTGTAGATTGTCAAAGACAAACATGCGATTATATTGTCGCAGGTTTGCATCGACGTATCTCGTAATAATTTCATATTTCCCGTGTTTCATACGTCACTGTTTGCGTAAATGTGAAAAATACGTTTTACGATGTTATATTTCGCTCTTCTGTAATTTTAACTTATTAAAAACAATAATAATAATAAATTTCATTAGTAATAAACTTGTATAAAAATTATGTATGTCTGTCTGCCGTCCAGACTGAACTAAAAAACAGCATGGTCAATCATAATGAATTACTACTTTCAGATTTAACTTTTTAAGCACGCATCAAACAAATAATATCTAAATGTATAAAAATCCAGTGTCGTAATGTTTGTCCACGATGAACTCTAAAACTACTCAACCGATCTTCACGAAACGTTGGCGTTTGTGTACAATTTGGTCCAACTTGAGAGATAGGATAATTTATATTTCGATTAACTGACTCAATATTTTTTAATTACAAATTAAACGATTGTCAATGTTGATTATTGTTATAGATGGCGCCATGTTTTAATTTTAAATTTCTTTTTCTACTACAGTTTATTTTATGGTGTACGTGTTTTATTCAATTCAACATGTAACAACGGAGCCACAGCAAAGGGTGGCCAGGTCAGCTAGTAAACAATGAAAAGAAAGGTATTCATTGAGATTTACAGTTGACCTTGACCTTGCCGGTGAGTATGGCTGAGCAATGCGGGCTTTCTGTCCTGTCTCAAAAACTGTTGGGCATATTGAATTTTTTTTAAACAAAATTCGTTGCAATTTTTATGTTATACAACTTTTATATGAAATGTTAACATCATTGGGACTACAGAAACCGGGTTAAATCGCGAAAGACAGATTTTTGTGACATTTGGATCTTGATTAACTTTTGAGAAAGTAGTAGGTTGCTATTCTTGTAGGTGGTAGAGCCACGCTGTAGCTATTACTGGTTTCGGCATGGATGGGTCGGCTCGCCCGGGGTAGTACCACCCTCTCACAGAAACACCGACGTGAAGTAATAGTGCTTGCATTGTTGCGTTTCGTTCGGTCAGTGAGAACGCCGAATACCCACCTTCCCTCCCCCAAACACAGGCTGGCAACATACTTGCGATTCTCCTGGTCTTGCAAATGCCTATGAACGATGGTGATCACTTAACATTAGATAACCCACCTGTTCTTTTGCCCCCTCATTATATAAAAAAGAGAAAATTTTTAGAACACCAAAATCAAGGTGTATAGGAGTTTACAGCTTTTCGAAGCTCGGAATATTTCATTCCGAGGTTGATCCCTTTTTTTGCTTAAGTTCACTAATATCCTAATATAATATATTTCTGTACTGAATGAACATTACAATTCATTGCAAGTATATTAAAACCAATTTACCGAACAAACAGAAAGTAAGCTCATCCTACAAATGACCTCCCTGAAATCGCTTTATTCAAACAAAGATGAGGAATTACTTTATCAGACGCGTCTTATCTCTGATTACCTAAGCTTACCTAACATTACAACTCTCCAAAAAGGTTTCACGTTTTCTTGAAGCTATTTTGGTAAATGAATTGACCAAAGAATGATCAAATTAATCACACAACGTTAAGCATTTTTTTTCTATATTTTAAATCATTTAAATGTGTAGTCATGATTGTCAATAACACTTCCTTTACAACACACATACTGTTTTACTAAATGTTATGAACCGAAATGATAAAATAAGCTGTTTTTATACCATGGAAGGACTTCAGTTCGCATTGAAAAATTAACATTATTGGGTAACATTAAAATATAATGCTACTTACACAATCCCACACTCGTCACATTATTAACATTCGAATATATGTACATATACTGAGAAATTATGTTTCATAAAATAATTATCAAGTGCGGAAAATAAGATCCTATGGAAGTGAGTGCTAAAATAGATTTGCAAATAGGTTAAGGCTAGAGAACGATGGAACGTGTTTTTTACGAACATAAGCTACTACAAAACCCAATTTAATTAACAAAATTCTTAAAATAAAGTGGCAAACCACTAATAGTTTAACTTAAAGGTTTTTTTTTACTAAACAAGTTTCTAATAATTGACCTTAATCTCATTCGATTTTAAAGGATGATATGGCCTAATCACACTACACCTAAAGTAAGTATAGTTGTCAAGTACAGCTACCGGAATAAACTTATAAGTTTGGCGACAAATTTCAATTTTAGGATTGTAGCTAGCCAGGTAGACATTAGAAAAGGCTTGATCTGCTTAAAATGATGAGTAAAAGAAAGAAGAGTAAAATAACAGTAAGTTCTAAATACGAGTACGTATCGGTTGTAATGGAAGTTCGAACTGTCGCGTCTACATTATTCTAATATCTATAATCTATGACAGACTATGTTTAGGAGGCGTGTAGGCGATAAAGATTGCTCATTCGCCCATCATAGATCTGCAAACTGGTTGCGCAACTTTAAAAGCAAATGATTGTTTGTTAAATACCTATGTAATATATTAAATATTGGTTTATTTACAATTAATGCAAAGATTAGGTAATTCATTTGGTATTTCACACTAGGCACTTGGCCCGGCATCGTATGGATGCAACATAATAATATGATGTTACAAGTAATTAAATGATTCAGATCCATTCTCTGAAATGATGAAAATTTTTACCTACATTAAATCGGCGTGTATTCTTTATCCTTAGTAGATATGACGATTTTAATTGTGATTATCATGATCATCATCAGTTTGTAAGAGCCCCACTACAGGGTTATAAGTCTCTTTCCGAAGGAAGGTATGGGCGTTATTACAACGGCAGCCTACGACGTATTGGCAATTTCAAACTCTGAAAAATTCCGAAAACTTTGTTCGTAGATGCCGGGGTTCGAGCCTACGGACATCAAAAGGATATTCTACCAGGCAAACCACTAGACCACCACGACGTTTCATATTTATCGAAAAAAAAAAAACTATTTTACATTTTGACTCGTTTTTAATTTATTAAATCTAGCACATACTACATCAAACCGAAATAATAGGACGGATACGTGACATTCCAAGTGTCTCATAACTCCTCCATAGAAAGTCGACTCTTTCCATAACGTGATATGACTACGTTGTATACACTTTCATAATGAATTAACCAGCGATGAAGATAACAGCGATAACATATTGAATTCGAAATAACTATACTTACTATGAATATAAAACATTGTATATTGGCAAATGCTCCTACGATGCCAGTTACCAAAAAAGAAAACAAATTCTTGTTAACGTATAGATAAATTATTGTTATATTGCATACTATTATAGCGGCATGCTATAATGGCTGTTATGATGTTTGTCAGTTTCGTATAAATTGATAACTATGATGGTATGGACTTATGTAGGTGATAGAGCCACGCTGAAGCTATTACTGGTTTTAGCATGAATAGGATAGGATGAATAGGATAGCACCACCCTCTCACAGAAAACCGGCGTGAAGTAACAGTGCTTGTATTGTTGCGTTTCGTTCGGTCAGTGAGAGCGCCGGATACCCAACTCCCATTCCCCTTGCCCTTCCCACTTTCCCACTTATCCTTCTCCCAAACACAATTTGACAACGCATTTGCGACTCCTCTGGTGTTGCAACTGTCTATGGACTGTGGCGATCACTTAACATCAGGTGACCGACCTGTTCGTTTGCCAACTATGATGTAAAAAAAAAACGAAGCATATCGCTGTTCTTTATTGTCAATAGATCCAGTTAGTCTTCAAATTTATCGAATTTTAGGACACAACATTAAGTTACAGTAATTTAGTACACTGCTTTCTATGTATATTTCACAAACGAATACTATATCTAACTAGGTAATAAGGTTCCGCGAACAAATCTTTAAACGAGTTTATGAACAAAAAAACAGCGCCGTTTGACAGAATCCTTAACGGATTATAATGATTAGTGCATAAGTCCGCTTTTATATTTTTCAGAATTCAAAATTATATTCTACTAGCTGGCCAGGCAGACGTTGTGCCGCCCTGATTAAAAAAAAATCTGGACAAATTATATATCCTCGTGAATCACTTTATCCACTGATGAAATCCGCATGAAAATCAGTTCAGTAGTTTTTGAGTTTATCGCGAACAGACAGACAAACAGACGCGGTGGGGGACTTTGTTTTATACTATGTAATATGTATGATTATATATACCGCGCGACTGGTTAGTCGCCAGCAATATTTTTACAAGATAATCATTAGTCGATTCTCGTTCTAAATCAATTTAAAAAATAGGTGCTTAATATTTGACCTAATTATTTAGATAACAAAACTGATATACACTCAACATCAGGTGATTTACGCAAAAACGAACTGGTGTAATAATAAGAAAAGCAATGCATCACGCCGTACCGCGGAGTCACGCCCGCGTCCCACACTACGGCTCGCGCCCCTCTACCCTTTGTTCGACCATGCGGTGTTCCTACGATAAGCATTTACGTAATGATTAACCTTGATATGGACCCTTTAAAGTTGTTCATTGAAGCTAGGCCTGATTTTTTACGTTTAAAAGTATCGTTCCCATACTTTTAAAAGTTTTAAACAAACTCTAACTAAGGTTCTCTTTATGGTTTTTTAGTATTTGTTTTGATATTATTATTTTATATGTTAAGTGTGACCAGGAATTACCAAAGGATGGAAGGATGTTAAACTTTAAACAGTCACCTGGTATATATATATGATCGTTGGCTAAAACTGCCACCTCGCGCAGACTCATGTCAATGCTTAATTTACGTCAAAAATAAATCGACATTTCACGTCACTATTGTAATGTGTCAAAAGGGCCATCATAGCGGCCTGCTTTTATAGCTGATATCCGCGACTCTGATCTCCGCTAATTGTTTTATTGTTTGATGAAAACTAATTAAATGCCAACTGTTATTTTGCTTAATTATATTTTTATCATGAATATAATCCCCACAACTTTTTACGGACATTAATTTTTCAATATTTGTCTATACTTGTAAGTCGTTATGGAGAATCGTACTTGTTATGTGCGTATGTTACTTGTATGATACTCTGAAAATGTCCATATCTTTTAGTAAAGGTCTTATTAAAATCGGTTCAACTATTTCTGGTATTGAGTACCGGGAAACATTGAATTTTTATTTATATATATACATATATATATATATATATATATATATATATATATATATATATATATATATATAATTCATTTATTTGAAATAATACAGTATGGTTGTAAATATAACATAAAACATATAACCGCAAAATAAGTACTTGATTACGCACGCGCAGCCGCGTGTCACCACTAGTTATTTCTAGTTGCAGTGTGTCTAGGCCGGGTATTTAGGTCGCATGCTCTCTGGGTCGCATCGTCCAATGTCAGAGTATTTGTTTACCATCGTGTTTGTCTGTGACCGGGTTTTCATTTTTTTTCATACCAAAGACAACAATGGCCATATGCTTGTTATCGTTATCTATGTTAAGTTAAAATGTAACATAGAAGAACGGTAACCACCGCGAGACGAACCGTACAACCGATTTATAATATGGGGCCTCACGAATCATTAATGAATAAGTTTCAGAAATTCGGTATCTTATCTTTGTCCTCCCAAGATATTGAGTTCAGTAAAAAAAAACCAACATAATTTAAATATTAGAAAGAGTAATAAATTGGTTATTCCATGTTTCAGACTCACTAAGACCAATAACAGTTTTTTTATTTTAGTGTTAGGTTTTATATTAAAGTTCCAAATCACATTACAGATTTACCAGATAAAAGTTCAAGCACCATGTCAAGCGGATTTTAATGTCTAAAGGCTATTTATGAGGATGGATCATATTGACGGTGACGTTTAGAAATGACGCTCCTCCCTGTGCAACCGCAAATAACGAATGTAACTATGTTTGTTAAAATATTTATGATGAAAAGATAAATTCGATGGAGTATCTATCTTGTCGGTTCTTCTCGACGACTGAGTTCTTTGTCCGAACCGGTGGTAGCTTTGACGTTCATAAGCGTCTTCCAGGGCCTAAACGGATTCAAGTATTTTTTATAGTTTTTTTTTTTAAATAAAATATACCAAGCATTACCGTTAACGGGTAATCTATAGACTTACTAGTTGAAACGGCCACGTGTTGCTGTGGCTCAGTTATCGAAGAAGAAATTCAGAATCAAAATGTGGCGCTATCTATAACAGTCGGTCCTACAGTTCTCCCTCGATAAACTAATTTAAAGCGCCATCTGTTCGAGACTGATGAAACTTACAATTAATAATAATAATCAACATTGACAATGGACTAAATGACACATAAATGCCAACATTTCTTGAAGATCGGTTGAGTAGTTTTAGTGTTCATCGTGGACAAACATCATGACACTGGATTTTTATATACTAACGGGCCCGGCAGACGTTGTCCCGCCCTGATTATAAACAAATCTTTGACAAATTATATACCAAAAATTTCCTCATGAATCACTTTATCTACTGGTGTAAACCGCTTGAAAATCCGTTCAGTAGGTAGTTTTTGAGTTTATCGCGAACAGACAGACAGACGCGGTATGGGACTTTTTATACTGTGTAATGATTTGGATGGGAATTTTTTATCACATAACGTATTAAGATATCAGCTTTATGTACTTATTTATACAATAATTGTATTTATACATTTTTAACGAATTGGCTTTCTTTCGATATTTTTTATTCCACTATTAACATCACTGGGTGAAACAGAGACTCGTGAGATAACCTAAACGTCTTGAGTAATGTTCTTCTAATCACTTGAAGACTACAGAACTATAAACTTTTATTTTTTTGAGAGTATACTGTAACAAATTACCCATACATAGTATGTTTCAAAGGAAAAAGGTAACATAATAGAACGAAGTGTCGTCCGGGTCGCCTAACTGTAACGTGTTCAGCTCGTTTAGCATAAATTGCCGCTAAATGCTAAAAAGCATTCGTAATGTAGCAAACTAATTTGTTATTTAAACTATTGCGGCAACGAGACGTAAATTGTTCACTGAATCCTTCTCCAAATTAAATACACTATATTCCATTGGGGCTTTTAGAAGGCAGTGATGTCCTCTTTACATCTGTAAGTTTATAATATTTGACCATAATGCGGTCTAAGATGCTAACAAGTTACGCTTACAGAATTAGATAGCATAATACTGTTTTTTTTTTTGGCGGGATCTTATTTTGTCATGTAGTGGATTTTATATTTAACAAGCCTCTGCCTGCGACTTCGTCCGCGTGGAATACTTACTTTGGGCTAACGCTAACACGCAGCGGAAGCTCTCAAGAGGACAGAAATACCCAGATTTTGAAACATTCTTCATTGGTGCTCCGCTCCTATTGGTCTTAGCGTGATGATATATAGCCTATATCCTTCCTCGATAAATGAGCTATATAAAACCAAAAGAAATCTTCAACTCGGATCAGTAGTTCCTGCGATTACCCTCTACAACTTCACAAGTTTAGATTCTTTACCTCTTTATAATATTAGTATAGATTCATAATTTTGTCTTATTCAACTATATATTTCGCAATAGTAGTGGTGTTTTACGTAATATAGTTCGGTTATTGTACACAAGTGAAGTGGATAGGACATAATATCACGGTCCATGAATTCTGAGATGGCACAAAAACTCCATGGAAAGTTCCAACAAAGGTGTCCCCATCTTGTTATAAACATTGAAATTGTCACATCACGTATTATTTATTACCTACTCGATAATGACATTAATAATCTAAAAGATGAGTTGCCAAAAAAATCCTTAATACGCGTTCAGGATCAAATTGATAGTTGTTTCGCAACGGTTTTAAGTTGTTATTTTGACTATACTAACTAGCTGACCCGATCACGCGTTGCTGTGGCTCAGTTACTACGTGAACTGGAGTTGAAAAAGAAATTCCAAATTATAACGTGATGCCATCTATGAGATGTCTATAACAGTCGGTTCGATAGTTTTCTGTCAACAAACTGATTTAAAGCGCCATTTGTTCTAAACTGATGAAACCCACTATTAATAACAATAATTAACATTGAAAATAATTTAATTTGTAATTTAAAAATATTAAGGCCATTAATCGAAATATAAATTAACCTATCTCTCAGGAATCTCTCTGAAAATCGGTTGAGTAGTTTCAGACTTCATCGTGGATCATAATATACTTTTTTATTTGCGTTGGAATTCTATTTCACGACTGACTACCTCTCTGTGGTCCATAGCTCTTTTTTACCCGATAGAACGGAGGTGGGTTATGTATATAGAATGCATATATGTATGTCTACTTCTTTGGCGTGTTATGTACTCTCACTCATCATTTCAGCACATGAGATGTTCCTATATTCGCTCGAACTGTGCACCTGACACAGCCGCCTACAGAGATAAAAAATAGAATTTTACTTACCACAATAGTAAATTGTACTACTCATTTGCGACCTTTTTTTTATTTTTCTATATTAACAATTCTACTTGCTCTCATGTCTGAAAGCCACTTTTAAAATATTCTAGTTCCTCTAACATTTCTATCCCAGTCATACGTTATACGAAAATGAATCCATCTCCCTCTCATTTGCGTAAAAACTAAACATAATTTTAATTGGAGATCTCATGTACATGTTTACAGCATCGCGAATGCCCGAAAATAATGAGTATGACATCATGCCCGTAACAGCTCGTTCCTTTTTGTATACGCCTTAAAGAAAGCGCAACGAGCGAATTGATTTTTTTAAATCAATTCAATAAATAACGAAACCATATAAGGGTAAATAAACTTTGTTAATCTAAATATATAAAAATCCAGTGGCATGATGTTTATCCACGATGAACTCCGAAACTACTCATCCGATCTTCATGAAGTTGACATATATGAATAATTTGTTCCAACTTGAGAGATAGGATAATTTATATTCCGATTAATGGCCTCAATATTTTTTAATTACAAATTAAATGATTGTCCATGTTGTTTTTTGTTATTAATTGTAAGTTTCATCAGACTCAAATAAATGGCGCTTTAAATTAGTTTGTCGACACAAAAATTGTACCACCATTGAAACCAACTGTTACCATTTGTAAACCATTAAAATGAAATGTGAAAAGACCATTGGCATTTATAACAAAAATTACAAAAAAAAACACGTACAGACACGACTACATATTTATTAAAACAGTTTTATCAAACCTTACATACAACGAAGTGATAGCAAAAAGTGCTACTATTTGGCACCCAACGAAACTATGCAATATGGTTTGGTTATAATATAATTTTAAATCTCCGGCATGAGACATCCTAAATGCAATATTCCTTTCAAGCGAGTGCAACAACACTACATTCCTCTCACTCACGCCTTACATTCAATTTCTCCTAGCATTCGTACATATTATAAAATAAGTCCTCTGCCACGTCTGTCTGTCTATTCGTTCACGATAAACTCAAAAGCTACCGAACGGATTTTCATGCGGTTTTCACTAGTAGATGAAGTGATCAATGAGGAGTGTTTAGATAAAAAATTATCAAAGTTTCTTTTTTATTATTAGGACGGGACTACGTCCATCGGGGCCGCTAATATATGTATATTTCAAACCGTTGTCATGTCGTCACTTGTACCACACCCTACCTAACAGCAGTGTTGCTCGACCGGCCCGTAAATACTACGCCAAGTAGGACAATACATGTTTAGTTATGTGCGTTTACTTTAAAATTACTTCATGGTGTGTGCTCTCCGTGTATAGAGCTCTTTACAAACCGAATTGTGTCAAGAGATGTTTATCTGAGGGATCATAAAAAAATCATGACTTTAAATTTGTACCGGCTTGTATTCCGATTTATAAAATACTTGCTGATGCGAAACAAAAAAAACTTTCCGATGTTAATAATGAGTTCAAATGTCCTTAAAGTATGCCGTATTTTCAAATTAACGTCTTCTTCTATATCACTACATATTGTAAAACAAAGTCTCCTGCCAGGACTGTTTGTCTGTTCGCGATAAACTCAAAAACTACTGAACGTATTTTCATGCGGGTTTCGCCGATAGATAAAGTGATTCATGAGGACGGTTTAAGTATATAATTTGTCAAGGCTTTCTTTATTATCAGGGCAGGACGACGTCCGCCGGGCCCGCGAGTGTATACATATAATATGAATGTAAATTTAACGTGTCTGTACTTTTTAGATTTTTGTGAAAAAAAAATGTTGCAGGTGTCTAGGAATAAGTAATAGAATACATTTCAATCATTTTTATAACGCATCATCTTTCATCATTTTCGCGCATTACTGCTAAAGCACTGAGAGTTCACGATAAACACAATTGTAAATCATATCCTCGAGTAACATTTAGTCTTTGTTTCATTAAAATCGGTCCACTCAATCAAAAGTTATTGTAATTAGAATGACGGCTCGAGTTGAGTACGAGAAAATAATAGGTAAGTAAATGCAAATCACTCTCTAACAAAAACAGGATATTATATTGTACAAATAATATCTAAGACACAGTAAACGTAAGACTGTTTTCTTTTTGCATTAAGTTCGACGCGAACAAAGTCGCGGGCACAGCTAGTCAATCTATAAAGTTACTGGTTGAGTGTCGTATGAACACACAGTCCAAATTATTGAAACTACAAACTTGAAATTTCGACAGTACCTAGTTTCTTTTTGTAGAGTAGACTCACTAAGCAGTGATTTTCTTCGATAGAATCTAATCATTACATAGTATAAAACAAAGTCCACTACCGCGTCTGTCTGTGTGTCTGTTCGCGATAAATACAAAAACTACTGAACGGATTTTCATGCTGTTTTCGCGAGTCGATAAAGTGATTCACGGGGAAGGTTTTAGTATAATATGTAATAATAATTATTATAAATAATTTGTCAAGTATTTTTTTATAATAAGGGCGGGACAGCGTCTGCCGGGCCCGCTAGTATGAAATAAAACATGGCTTTTATTATGATAACTAAATAGCTGATATACCAAACATATAAAAATAACATCCAAATACAAAATTTATTATTATACTGATCACATAGAAATACCTTTGTGGGGATCGAACCCGTAACATTTCGCTTAAATAGTAAGGCTTGCTGTCACCGTGCTTCATTATTTATTTAAAAAAAAATAATGAATAGTCGTTTTAAGTTCAGATTGTACATAAATTTCTAACGACAATATAAAAGACGTCAATTAAAAATTATTAACCGCATTTTTATTCATATTGCCCATTTGTAGTGAGAAACATTCAATTCGTAGTTCCGAAACACATTGCACGCAACAGTTTTCATAATAATAGTGGGCGCCCAGTGGTCGACATTCGATCATAGTTCATAGAATTTTTAAAGTTTGAACTTTATTAGGGTTCTTTTATCAAAGGGTATAACCTCTATAATCAAAGGCTTTCATCATGCCTACTCAGTTATTTGCCACTTTATTTTAATTATATAAACATTAAAAAAATCTATGTCTAAATGAAAATTATAATTAATTATAAATTTGAAATAAAAAACAGACGGTTACATATGGTGGTAAGGCTCTCAAATACTAAGTAAACATAACTTTAAAAAAAACGAAAATAAAGAAATTTATCGCATCTCATGACACAATTTTCAATTAATTTTACACGACACCATAGGTGCATGGTATTTCTGGGTGATATTGACTTAAATATAGTCTGTACATTATGAGGAATAGTGATATGCCCAGTATCATCATTTGGAAAAGTAATGGATACACAATAAAATCAAATGATGAATCCAAAACAAAGATGTTTTTAATACTACCATTAACTTTTGAAAATGAATTCATTTTTGTTCATAATTCATCATCAACTGTACTAAATATAATTGCTACATCAAGTTGAACTGCATCATTGTAACCGCGGAGATGTAAGTCATGGATTACTTTCATGACCAAACAAATTTTCTTATTTTGATTTTACAAAGTATTTTTTCGCTCATTTTTTTATTGAATCATCATTTGAAGTTAGTACACCATAAAGAAATACTAAACATTAAAATATTGGCATTGACTTTGGAAATATTGCCAACATGAAGCAAAGTGACATTAAATGAAAGCAGTCCTGTCACCTAAAAATTTTGACATTCAATAAAACCAAAGAGAATAATAATTATTTCAGTAGTTCCATAAATTTACTAAAGATAAATTATTTATCAATTAATATTAATGTATATTATGAATTTACATATTATATTATTCTAAAATTAACTTACAATTTGACCAGTTGATTTGAAAGAGCATATTGTAAGGCATGCAACGTCAGTCATGTTAAAAATATTTAAAAGGTAATTGGAACGTAAGAAGGATGAAGGATGTTCGAAACGTCTTTTTCATTTACATGTGTGTACATGTTGTGTAAAATTCAAGCAGTAGTATGAGTAATGTATATTTTAATTAATTTAATATGCTTGTAATGCATTTTATATAAAAAAAAAAGCTTTGTGCACTTCTGCCATATAAATTTTAACTATGCTAAATTTCAAGTTCATCTGTTCGCACAATTCGCTTAAAAAGGGGTACAAAGTTTTGGCTTCACGTATTAATATATAAGACTAGCTGTACCCCACGGCTCTGCACGCGTTTTTTAAATGTATTAAATAACTATGGTGTCATTGTTACAAATGTTTTTGAAAAATCATTTCTATAATGTACACACCTACTTACAATTTTACATTACGCCATCTACTGTAACATGTAACGTGTACATTAGATATGTGAATACGAATAGTATATCGAATGGGATGGGATTTATCATCAGTAACATACCTGGAACTTTAACCTACTATGTACCACCCTCAGGGCTCATTAACACTATATAAGAAAGTAATGAAAATTTTAAACTATACATTATCGAACAATATGTGTTAAATTGTTTATTATATAGGCATAACATGCCCATATTGTCCATATAATTGTATTATTCTTATATGTTGCTATAATCACTGAGTTATGTAGATGCAAACGCGGTAAATAAAACAAAATGGCCGCCAAATTGACCAAAATGATAATATAATTCAAATTACATCCATTTATTCTTGGAGTCCAGTACAGCGCACGTCTCACATGCTTGTTTACAGTAAACAAACTATTTTTATTAAATAAACACGGACGAATGCACAGGTAGTCATCACTTCATAGTGTAAAAGAAAGTCTTCTAGTCTGTCTGTTTGTCTGTTCGCGATGAAGTCAAAAACTACAGAACGGATTTTCATGCCGTTTTCACCAACAGGTAGAACGGTTCATGGGGAAGGTTTAGGTATAATTTGTCAAGGTTTTCTTTTTATTATCAGGGCGGGACAACGTCTGCCGAGCCCGCTAGCTTAAAATAAAATAGCTCATTAGCTAGTTATCTGCCAGTGAAAGTCCCGTGAAAATCAATTCAAGCATTTCGGATATTCTACTGCGGCCGAAGGCGAATAAAAAACCAAAATTACTTTCTATGAGGTCTGCTATCTACCAGTGAATATCTCGTGATAATCAGTCCAACCATTTTAGAAATAGCAATGCGGACGAAGCCGCGGACACATAAAATAGAATATGTCAACCGCTATAATTTCGGCTATCTGCCAGTAAAATTCCCGTTAAAATAAGTCCAACCGTTTTGGAGATTACTCGGAACTAACAAACAAACAAACAAACAAAATATAATAATACAAAAATATCGGCCGAAAATCAAAACCTTTTTTTTTTGTTATTTGTAGTTATATACATTCACCAAAAAGTTATTATTTATTTTTACATACACACACTTTATTTTTATAATACGTAATAGAATGCAAATAAAAAATTGGAAACAAAACTAACATAGAATAAACTTTTTGAATAGGAACACAAAATAATCTTTGAAAATGTTTGCGATAGAAACTTACCACGTTACCACTGCAACGTATATAATACTAACGATAACACGAACCAATCAAAACGAAAATAGTGCCCGATTTTGAAACATTCTTCATTGGTGCTCCGTTCCTATTGAGCTTAGCGTGATGATATATAGCCTAAAGCCTTCCTCGATAAATGAGCTATCTAAAACCGAAGGATTTTCTCAAATCGGACTGGTAGTTCTTGAGATCATAGCGTTCAACCAAACAAACAAACAAACTCTTCAGCTTTATATATTAGTATAGATATGTTATAATACCATTGTTGAATGTAGAATAAAAAAGGCTAATTGGAACGTAAGAATAAAAACAATACACAGTCGAGCATAGCAATCTCCGTCGCAACCTTTTTTGAAGTCCGTTATTGACGTATGTCAAAATGTCTTTTTATTTATATGTGTGTATATGTTGTGTAAAATTCAAGCAGTAGTGTGAGTAATGCATATTTTAATTAATTTAATGTACTTCTAATGTATTTCATACAAAATAAATAAATTTCTGCACTTATCCTCCATATAAACTTTAACTATGCCAAATTTCAAGTTCATCCGTTCGCGCAATTCGCTTAAAAAGGGTTACAAAGTTTTGGCTTCACGTATTAATATATAAGATGATGTAGGTACCTACTGTTCTTTGCGGTTTTTCATAACCAAAAACCATAATACATTTATACCTAGATTTGCCATAAATACTGAAACAATGAAAAAAAAAATTTTTTATTGCAAATAATATTTATTACTTTTACAGTGTGTTACTTTAATACACAAATATAAAACAATTTAAAATATAAAAAGCTTATTCGAAGTGGTCTCCATTTGCTGCAATACAGTCCTTTAAACGTTGAGGCCAGTTATCAATAGAAGCACGCACTATTTCCATGGGAAAATTATTCACTGCCAATCGTACGGATTGTTTTAGGGACTCCAAATTATCATGGCGTTTAGAGCAAGCCGTACTCTCTAAAACTGACCATAAATCATAATCCAGCGGATTAAGATCAGGACTAGACGACGGCCAGTCTTCAGCTCTGATGAAGTCCGAAACGTTCGTTTCCAACCAAGACTGCATAGACCGAGCTTTATGACCCGGCGCCGAGTCTTGCAGGAAGGACCATTCTTGGTTATTGAACATGGTGTTGTTAAGGGGCTTCACTATCTTGTCAAGAATGGTATCTTGATACACTTGTGCCGATATTTTATATATTATACCTTTCTCACAAAAGTATGGCTCAGTCACTCCTTCATAGCGAATACCTCACCAAACCATCACTGAAGTCGGATAGTGCCCACGTTGCACTCTGTCGACTAATTGGGAGGCTTCCTTAGAGCTTTGAGCATAAATACGGTCATTTTGTTTGTTAAAATGTTGCTCAATTGTAAAAAAAATCTCATCCGTAAACAATTTTTTTCTGTGACCTCCCTTTGCGTACCGCTTCAGTAGTTTCGATTTTACCACCCTATTCTTTTTTTTATTATCAGTTAAAAAATTACCAGTACGTCTCTTATAGGCTGGAAGTTCTAAGTCATCTTTTAAAATACGCGACATGGTTCTAGGTGCTATCTTCATCTCGCGAGATAAAATGTTTTGCTTTTGGACAGGATTTCTTCCCTTACTGCTTTGACCACCTTTTTCGTAAGAGCACTACTTGGGCAGCCAGATCCTTTTCTGTTACAAACAGAGGAGGTCTCATTGTACCTATTAATAGCCCGGTACACAAACATTTTACTAATACCAAGCCTATGGAGTTTTAAATATTGCATTTGGCTCCATACCTACTTTGTGTAATGCAATCACAGCAATTCGTTTCTCTTTATCACCCCACTCCATTTTAATATCGCAAAATATTGTACAATGTATTGGCGCCAAAATAAGAAAACTTAATGAATAATCATATAAAAATGACAGATTCCAAATGCAAACGTAATATTTTGTTTATTTTTAATTGTAACAGTATTTATGGCCAGACTAAGTATATATACCAGGAATTGTTTTGTGCCACGATGGTATTATCACAACTAAACGAAATCATTTCAAACCAGCGATAGAGACATATCAGTTTGTTCACAAAATACAGTTATAATTGTTTCAGTATTTCTTTTTTTTTTTCTCTCTTTCTGTTTCAATTTCCTTGTTTTTGTATTATTATCTTATGTATGTTAAATTTTTAAATATGAAAAATAGTTTAATATTTAATTTATCGTTGGAGCACGCCGTGGTTGTCTCTAAATATGACTACATTTATAATGTATCACAATAGTCCTACTTTTTATATACTTACTAGTGTATTGTCATGTTGACGATCCTAAAATAAATAAAATAAAAAAAAATAAAAAATTATGAGATGCGTTTTGCTTGGACACGTTTTTCGACATTTAACAAATCTTGAAAATGACTATACTTCCCTTAGGACTTAGGCCGAGCGTTTAGCGCGCCATTGTACGCTACTAGTTATGGTGTTTTTTCTCTTTATTCTCCTGTTCGCTCTGAAGTGAGTTAGATATGTGAAGTCTAGGTATAAATAAGTATCCATACTAATATTACAAAGAGTTTGTTTGCTTGAACGCGCTAATCTCAGGAACGAAATCTTATTTGAAAAATTATTTCAGTGTTAGATAGCTCATTTATCGAGGAAGGCTATAGGCCTATATCATCACGCTAAAACCAATAGGAGCGGAGCACCAATGAAGAATGTTTCAAAATCGGGGTTAAAGTATGTATAATTCAAAAATATTTTCACCTTCTACGTAAATGAAGTCGCAACTTAAAGTTATCGTTGGCCCAAACTAACTATTCCACACGGACGAAGTCGCGGGCTGGAGCTAGTTATAACATATATATAACATCGATACAACTTAGGAATTAGGAGAAACATCGATACAATTTAATAGGTGGTAGAGCCATGCTGAAGCTATTATTGGTTTCAGCATAAATGAGTCGGCTCATCCGGGGTAGTACCACCCGACCCACAGAAAAATGACGTTAAGTAACAGTGCTTGCACTGTTGTGTTTTGTTCGGTCAGTAAGAGCGCCGTATACCCACCTACCCGCCCCTCTCCCCTCTCCGTTTCCCCTTCCCCAACAACACAGGCTGGTAAGGCACTTGCGACTGCCCTGGTGTTGCTAGTGTCTATGGATGACGGTGATCACTTACTATCAGGTGAACCACCTATTCGTTTGCCCCCTATAGTATATAAAAAAAATGTTTATTTTAGACCTATTTATTTACAATAATTGGTAATGCAACAGTCAACAGTCCGATGAATAATATAATAACAATAATAAGAAGGAGTATACTATATTAAAAACCCAATGCTTTATCACGTCGATACATAGCTTTGACGTTCATAAACGCTTTCTTAGGGCTTAAATTGGATAAAGTATTCTGATTTGGAAACGGTGAAGGGTTATATTTGTGTTAAGTGAATACAGATTTTAGAAACAAACACAACAGTTCATGAGTGCAGAAACCCTTGAGACGTTCTGCGAAAACATAACCCCTTAGAGCAAATTGATCGACATTGTAACACGAAATTATTTTAGCTCTAGTTTGTATTTAGTAGTAGCTGCTGTTTTTACAGTATCTTTACATGACATTTCTTTATATACCTATATAAAATCGGATGTCGGTTTGTCTAAGATTGATAAACTGCAACAATGCTTGATAGATCACCATGAAAGTACACTTAGTTTTTTGAGGTGAAAATTCTTATTAGGTAGGGAAAAAATCATACTTTACTTTACTTTAGTACACAATCTCCCAGGTTATTACTGCGTTTGTTGAGTAGATTGTTGAGTAATAATGTTTTTTTTTTTAATAATAATATTCATCTCAGAATTCATGCTCCGTGGTATCTATTATTTTCCATACACTTCACTTATCTACAATAACCGAACTATATTACGTAAAATGCAACCAACATTACAAAATATAGAGCCAAATAACACAAGATTATGAATAAAATATAAGAGCTTACAGACTAAGATCCAAAAAACTCAAGTTTTGTACTTATGCGTTACGTGGTATCAGAACCGTTGCCATGAGAACATGGTAAGGTGGCATTTTAATGTAATAATTCTAGGCATATGTGTAAACTATAAACATTAAAATGCCAGTTTTTTGTTAATGCGATTTTTATCCTTTATATTTTAACCATATCTCATCACTAGATGATGCTAATATACGTATTATACAGTTGTATATTGCGATTTTAAACGAATGAACGCGAACGTTACAGTATTATTTTTATATAATACTTTTATTTAAAAATGAGGATGAAGCCTTGATTTTCGGTGAACTTCTCAAGGGTACAAGTTTTACATATAACACTATATATACTCACCAATTACTTATTATTAGCTAAAAATAGATTATAGTTTTATTTACATTCATTCGTATTTTTAAATGAATTTCATACTTCGATTTAACTTAGTATTTCCATTATAACAATTTTCTTTGAACACCCAAATTTAAAGCAAAAAAACACACGAGATTACCTGTTTCTCGAAATACACGAATACGAATGAGTATAAAAGCATCTTAGATCAATTTTCCAGAGCAGCGAAGCTGGTTTTCTATGTGTTAGATGAAAAATCAGGTCTTCGCCATGGGTGATGATTTTTAAACAGAAGAATATATATCCAAATATTTCAAAATAAAATTCAAATCTATGCAATAAATCTTTCATTACTAGCATTTTTTAAATATATATTAAAGGGTTCGACGTTTTCTAAATGAGTTACAAAAAGATATATGAATGATAAAGAAGCAAAAACAACAATATTTCATTTTATTTATAAATAGCAAAGTTCTATTTAAGAATTAATTGATACCCGCGACCCCCTTCTTCGCTGTCCTACGTGCATGTCCACCGCTTCCCTACTTCTCCACAGTATGCAAAATACACATCGCGAGTATTACTTATAAAAATTTTAATTTTTTAAAACTGTAACGGCTTTGTATTAAATGAAGAGGTCGTGATACTTTTACTGACAACCAAGTGTCCAAGAGGTCAAATAAATTAAAATATGATCGGAATATATTCAGTAGTTTTTGCATACTGTACGCAAACCGGCAAAACTCTATCATTTTCATTACATAGATTATGTTCTAAAGCAGTGGCCAAAACCCCGCCCTTGGGCATAAGTGCGTCCACGGTTGATCTGTAATACACCCGCTGCAAGATATCCAAATTTAAAAATACAATTTCTTAAAAAGTATGTAGATTTAATTTCCACCTAAAAAACAAATATGCTCCCATAGTGCTGTAATTTTTTTATTACGCACTTGCTTTGAAAAAGGTTGGCTAACGCTGTTCTAAAGTATGTGATAATAACGTTGTTATATATCTATATTTGAACTAATAATTGCGAAATTATGAATAAACAAAGCATTACACCTTATTCAGTGATAGACGATATTGCAAGTTTTTGCTTCCGACTCATCTAAATACATAAAAATCTAGTGTCATGGTGTTTGTGCACGATGAACTCCGAAACTACTCAATCGATCTTCATGAAAGTTGGCATTTATGTATAATTTGTTCCAACTTGAGAGATAGGATAATTTATATTTCGATTAATGACCTCAATATTTTTCAATCACAAATGAAACGATTGTCAATGTTGATTATTGTTATTAATTGTAAGTTTTGTTAGCCTCGTACAGATGACGCTTTAAATCGGTTTGTTGACAGAAACTATAGAACCGATTGTCATAAGTATCTCATAGATGGCGCCACGCAAATACTTTATCATAATTTTAATTCAACATGTTATAACTGAACCACAGCAACGCTTTGTCGGGTCAGCTAGTATAATATAATTTGTAAAAAAAAAAACTTGAAAATCAACAATCACCACCCATGGCTCCACCCGACCTACCTCGGCCCAAGCAGGTGGCCACGTTCATCACACACACGCACGCCAACTGACCTTAATGTCCAGTTCATAGTACACTGATAGCGGGGACCGTACCCTGACGTGAGGAGGCATGGCGATAGTCCTGCCAGGAGGAGCAGACCCTGGGGGGATGGCACGCCCGCGTTCCCGCAGTGCTGGATGCTGCCCAGCTCGGATCGCTGGACGCTCTTGTTTCATCGCTGAACATATGAAAAACCCAATGTATAATAGTCGAGTATTTGTTACAGATATATATAATATAAAAACTAGCCGCGTTGAGGGATTTTTTTATGGATTCGCGTCACTGATGAACTCGACATACTCATGACGTATTGCACTTGCGTCACACTAGCGACGCGTAATATAGCGGCCTGTGTACAAATAAATATATACTATGTTTATAGTACTAATATTAGTCGAGTATCTGTTACAGACAATTTTAAAATTAAAATCTTTTTAGCCGCGTTTAGCGATTTTTAGTAGGGGAAAAACTTATGGGTGCGCGTCACCGATGCTGCGACACGCTCGTGACGTATTGTGCGTAGTACAGCGGCCTGTGTACATGTAATATACTAGATAAAACCCAATATATTCTGTTTATATCACTAATAATAGTTGAGTATTTGCTATAGACAATTCTTTAGTGGTAACTTCTTTAACCGCGTTGAGCGATTTTTGGTACGGGAAAACTTATGGGTGCGCGTCACGGATGACCTCGACACATTCGCGGCGTATGGCGCTTGCGTCAAACGTAACGACGCGTAGCATAGCGCGTGCATGTAATATTTATATTTTCGAGCTTATCATATGTTTGATTAATTAATAAACTTTATTAAAATGTATATAATTATTGCTCCCAGTGCCAATAGATGTGAAAACCAGACTGTTAATAATTTCAATATACAAATTATAAAATTTAAATAAATCCCAATATAATAAATTTTTAAAAATACAAAAGAAAACACAGTTATTTCATTATTTTCAATTTTCACTTCTGTCGGCAGTCCTTATGAGCCTCGAATTTTTCTTCGAATCTTTTTCGACTTCCAAAGATTACCGAGTTAAAAATAACAATCTCTTAAACATTATAAAATATTTGTTAGTTAAAGCACACATTACACACATTAGGAAAGTCAAATATTCACATGCTAATATAAAGCTACCCACATGCGTTCATTAGCCGTGACACATGTCGGTATGTATGAGAAACTAAATACTTCCTAATTTAGCACAATACTGGGCTTTAGACGAAATGAGTCAGCTGCTGAACATTCCTACGAGCTTCACGTCAAAATTTCGGGTTACACGCACCGATGTTAATTTGTCCTATAAATAGGTTATTTTGTCTATGAGAACGAACGTAGATGAAAACTAAATCTCAATGGTAGCGGTAATTTCATAAATAAAATAATCTTACATTTCTTTTATATATAAGCTAGCTGGCCCGGCGGACATTGTCTCGCCGTGACAATAAAAATAAACCATGACAAATTATATACCTAAACCTTCCCTATGAATCACTTTATCTACAGGTGGAAACTGCTTGAAAATCCGTTCAGTAGTTTTTGAGTTTATCGCGAACAGACAGACAGACAGACGCGATAGGAAACTCTTTTTTATAATATATAATGATAATGATATATTGTAATCCAATAAAGCCTATGACCGTTTTACCAATTTAAAGTTACTCCTGATAAAATTGAAAGTTTAAATTTAATTCTAACAATTTCTTTAATTAATTCTAATTTTTCATTTAATCTCTATTGAAAAGTATAATTATATATAGAGATACTCTGAAAAGTCCTCTATCTTTCAGTGAAAGTCTCGCCAGAATCAGTTCAGTCACTTCCAAGATTAACCCGGACAAACTGTAGACACGTTCACTTTATAGATTAGTTACATTAATATTGTTCCTAAATTAACGTAGGTTATATAGTACATATAGTATTGTAGTGTTTTATTTGTCTAAAATCATTCGTCTGACGAAATAAACTGACGTCATAATTCAATAATAGATCATTTTATTACATACTAGCCTCTGCCCGTGACTTCGTCCGCGTGGAATAGTTACTTTGGGCTAAAGCTAATACGCCGCGGAAGCATTCAAAAGGAAAAAAAAAAAGATTTTGTAACATTTTTCATTGATGCTCCGCTCCTATTGGTCTTAGCGTGACGATATATGTGATAATAAATGCCTTCTGAGGATTTTCATAATTTCTAAGTGGAAAAGACTCGTCCACGGCTTATCGATACATAAAATAGTTAGGTAAATTTAACCCTCGGGAAAGCTTAATCTTCCGTTATTGTATTTCACACCTATATAATAATAACAAAAGCATTAACCAGTATTATTTGAACGATGACAATAGATTTGATATGGTACAAAACATAAAGATGTAATATCGCTAATCTCCTAACTAGACTCCAAAGAATATGTCCAATTTGACCCAGTTTGTGAAATGGCACATATTGCCTAATTTGTTTTGAAAAACAAAAAAACCACATATGGCTTGTCCACAAGGTTCTAGCACGCTAACTATGTAGTCGTGCGTACAGTGTGTTAACATTGATATATTAAGTAAAACAAACATTGGCCAGTGCGAGACACATGCTCAAAGAGCGTTAGATATACTCGGCTCTGTTTCAATTTCAATACATATTCAGGAATCCTATATTGACTTATGAATTTGAAAGTGATGCCAGACTTTTTATATTATATTCTTTCCCTATATTATAAATAACGCCTCCCTAAAAAAAGCTGTGTGAAAAGCTGATCAATGTTCCGTGCACAATCGCCATTGAATCTTTCTTTCTATCATTATTATAAATCGTTGTGCCCGCGACTCCGTCCGCGTGGAAACTAATGTCAAATAATGTATTGAATCCAGTTATTTATCGACTCCTCTCTAGTACTTAAGTCGCGTAGTCATTAAAATTACAATAACTTTTGATAGAGTGAACCAATTTTAATGAATCTCACACTAAATGTTACTCGAGGATATGCTTTATGATTGAGGTTATATCCCGAATGCAGTGATGCGTGTTAAAACAAACAAACAGACAGACAGATAGACAGGCATTTCTAAAAAGGATTGAATGTATTTTATTCCTTTTTCCAAGACACATGGAACAATTTCAATTTCACGAAAATTTTATGAGTTCAGACACGTTAGATTTACATTCTTATTATATGTATATATAAAAAATTCTTTAAATATTCTATGAAATAATCATAAGTTCGAAAAAATAAATGTGTCATGAATATTTGATATCGCTAACCACAAAATAGCGTTACACCATACCAGAAAGAGAGACGCACGTCATACGCTTCTGATCCTAGAATTATAACTGAAGTGTGTTACACCATAGTAGTACTTTTTGATTGACATTTTAATCAACTTAATATTAATTTCGTCACATTAATCGGAGGCACCTTAACTATACAAGCTTATCATCATTATAGTAAGCACTTCGGTTACTATAAGCGAAAGCATATATATATAAATTAATATTTTGCCATTAACGCGTATAAATCCATCATGACATATATCTCAAGATCTTAACAAAGTTGAATTCACAGACAAAGTACCACCAGATCTATACCTATAATAAGAATGTAAATCTAATGAGTCTGTATTTTTTAGATTTTTGTGAAAAAAAATAGTTGAGGCACCTGCAACAATTAATACAAAAAAATAAATGGAATAAGTAATAAACAACAATTCAATCATTTTTAAGAAATGTCTGTCTGTCTGTTTTCATGAACACGCTTCACTGCTAAAATACTACGTTCATTTACGTTCAAGAAAATCATAAAGCATATTTTCGAGTAACATTTAGTCCTAGTTTCATTAAAATCGGTTCAGTCTATCAAAAATTATTGTACTTTTAATCACGACGCGACTTAAGTACGAGAGAAAACTAGATAAGTGAATGGACTTAATACATTCAGATAATTTTATTAGTCACTGTTTTCTTTATATTAGGTTCCACGCGGACGGAGTCGCGGGCACAGCTAGTAGACAATAAATTAATATTTTGCAAATAACGTGTATAAATGCTACATAATACAGATCTCATGATCTTAATAAAGCTGAATTCACAGACGATATACTACTAAATTCGGAACAACGATCGAATGTACTGAAAATGCATTCTAGAGACATTTATAGTATCGAACAAAATATGTTCTAAAAGCGAAACAATTTTCAACACATGCAATGACATTGACTGTAATAACGACTAATTTCAAATCAAATAACAGCAAAGCCAAACTCTTATGAGTTGCGGCGTCCTCGTGACCTCAGCATGTGACAATGTGACGTTAAACACTTTTGTTCTTAGCACTTAGAGGCCGCAAAACGAGTCTTTCTTGAATCGCCACCTCCTATTTGTGAAAGCTGACGTCTCTATTTACATTTAGCGACTCTGTGACAGAAAAAAGTGCACACGAGTCGTTTAAAACGTTCATAAAAGCAATAGGTAAATCAGACAGGCCTGTCAAGTTTCCTAAAATGTCCGAGATTGTTTCCAACATGACTAGATTTAGAAGCAGAACCGAAAGTTATTAAATAAACACATTGTCTCCCATAGTCTTTAAAAACGAACGTAATTTCAGTTCCACATACAAATTACGATCGTCCTTTTGTTTAAAACTACATGGAAAGGCTTATTTGGGATCTTTGAATGTCATGTTTTCGGTTTTACATTCTATTCATATTCTTGTGTTATTTGGCTTTATATTTACATAATATATATATAAATATATATATATATATGTTTTGTATAGTTTTACATAATATAGTTTGGTTATTGTGCACAATTAAAGTGGATGACAAATAATACCACGGAGCATAGAGTCGGACTTGCCACAAAAACTCCCTGGAAACTTCTGACAAGCATGCCGCCATCTTGTTAGAACATTGAGATGATCGCAAGAAACGTAGTATCATTACCTACTCGATAATGGCAGTAATAATCTACTAGAAGATCGGTTGCCAAAAATAAATAACGCTTGCAATTTCTGATGTTCTATTCATTTACTTGCTAAACACATTGATACCAAGCTTTTTTAAAATGTATCAAAAAATGTAAAATTATGAGTAAATGTTGTACATTATAGAGATGATTTTTATAACGCCGTACTTTAGCAGTGGTGCGTGTTCATACAAACACACAGACAGACATTTCTAAAAATGATTGAAATATATTTTATTACTTATTTGTAAACACTTGCAACATTTTTTTACAAACATCTAATAACTATAGACACGTTACATTTACATTCTTATTATATGTATAAATAGATATACAAAACAGAACCAAAGATCCATGCCTCATCCTTTTATGTGTAGAATTCCGCTGTTGCCAAGTAAGGAAATTAATTTTAAACGTGTTCAACTAAAGATATAACTTAGTATTTAGCAATTTGATTCCAATCTTAAGAAGATGTTCAGTTGAATTTGAGGTTAATAATTAACTGCTTAGGCGATGATCTAGTAGAATTGGGTCATTGTGTTTTAGTTATTCGTGTGTACCTGGCAATCACAGTACAAATACTAAGTACTGAATCCTACGCGAGTATACATCTAGCAATATCCAATTGGTATATAATCATAAAGCAAATGCAAAATAACATGACAATAGAGTATTATTCTCTATGCTCATCTTGTTTTTTTTAAGTGAAAACTTCTTTAGCCTTTGAGCGGTATTTTTGACAGGAGATAAATTTATAATTTTACGTCATGACATGCTAGTACATATGGGCAATCGTATTGCGCTTACGTGTCTAGCGTCAGACTAGCGACGCGTAGTATAGGGGCCTGTGTGCAACTAATATTGATATTTTGTACTGAGATTGAGCTGCCTATAATATATTAATTATGAACTGTATAAAAATGTATATAATTATTGTTTGGAGTACCAATAGATGTGAAAACCAGACTAATGTTAATAATTTCAACTTACAAATTATGAAATTTAAATAATTCACATTATAATCAATTTAAAAATTCAAAATAGAACATTGTTATTCTATTGTATTGACTTTTCCCTTCTCTCGGCAGTCCTTATGACCGCCTCGATTTTTTTTATTTCTGCAGACTCGTGGCTTTTTTCTGCTTCCGTTTATTTTATTAATCATCTTAGTACTATCATATTTTATTAATCATATATAGTAGGTGGTAGAGCCACGCTGAAGCTATTATTGGGTTTAGCAGGAATTGGTCGGCTCGCCCGGGGCAATACCACCTTCTCATAGAAAACCGACGTGAAGTAACAGTGCTTGCATTGTATCGTTTCGTTCGGTCAGTGAGAGCGCTGGAGGCCCACCTCCCCCCACCTCTCTCCTCTCTCCCTCCCTCCCTTTCCCCAAACACAGGCTGGTAACGCACTTTCGACTCCCCTAGTGTTGTTAGTGTCTATGGACGGTGGTGATCACTTAACATCCGGAGACCGACCTGATGATGGTCACATGACCCAACTGTTCATAACATAAAAAAAACTTAAAATTGTTTTAAATGTGAGCAACTATTATTGTCATTTTGCTTAATTATTATACTTCGGATTTTTAATTGGGATTATTTCCTTTATCGCGGCTTCACTATCATTTTTATAGACAATTTTAATCTACGATCAACAATGTCCCACGCCGGAGCGTCCACGGCCCGATGGATGAACTGAATAATTGCGTCAACAGTCTTTTTTTTTCGAACTGACTATGCTATTGGCCTGACGGGCCTTCACAGTTTCGCCGGACTAAGGCGAGCGCTTAAGGCACTTGCTAATAAGTTCAAGATGCCAAGGTAGCCGAATCTCGGCTTAAGCTTTTGCCTTGGATTCAACTTCGCAAATCTGTCTAAGTTAGTCGTCACTCATTTTGGTATAGCAGACACAAGTGTCGATATGTCTCGATATTTCTAATATAGCAATGATATTATAACTACAAATATGTAGACACGTCGTAAGCGTTTCGACAGCGCCTTGTTAAAACTTGGCTTTTTAGCTTATTTTAGCTGCCCCGTCAATCCGCCCGTATCTAAGCAACATATAACTATTTCTTTTTCACCACCGATATTGAGAATATGCCATCTTACTTCCACATTTTACATAAGACAGTGTGGCGTTACAATATAACTTTACGTATGTGTGCGTTATCGTGCCATTTGTTTTATCAAAATATCGTAGGTATAGGTAACGTATCTACAACTTTTTAGTTATAATATCATTATGGTATAGAATGTGAAACGCTATAATGGTAAACGCTCAGGTAGTTAACTTTGAAATCTACCGCAGATGAGAACCTTATCACTAGGTTTAATGTACTACCAACTGAGACTACCTGACATTCGATGCGATGCTGTTTAAAGTCCCTCGAAAACATGTAAATAACACTATTATTTATTTGGGAAAGATGAAAAGAATGCTTTCGCGCGAACTGAAACTAAATTTAGTTGTGCATACGTAAACACTACACAAATGCACGTCATTGAAGATATTTGTTTTGAAACGGAAGCGTTAACCGTTTCCATTGCAACTGGTATTAATAATAAGGGTTCTTTGATGTTTCGAGATTGAAGTGTGAAAGATTAGGAGAATAATCTCATCACCGCTGAAGATCACACGTGTTTAAACATTTGCACCTTTTGCCTCTCTATGAACGATGTAAAATAGGCGATTTAATTTATTTGAGTAACTAGCCGACCCGTGCCCACTTCGTTGGGCGGTAATAGGCATTATCAAGCTACAACTTTTCTCTAGAACTCAATCATATATCTCTCATAATTAAGGCAGCATTGGTAAGAAACGTTTTCGTTCGACCATTTTTTCTCCGACTCCTCAGATATTACCCCCTACAACCTCACAAACTTTACCTCTTTATAATATTAGTATAGATAATTAGTTAATAGCTTCTACCCGCGACTTCGTACGCGTAGCAGAGTTATTTTGGGCTAAGACGCAGCGGAAGCTCTCAAAAGGAAAAAAAGCCTCGATTTTAAAACATTTTTCATTGTTGCTCCGCTCCTATTGGTGTTAGCGTGACACTCACAAATAACGTGGCTTTCTATTGGAATTTTCAAAATCGCTTTAGTAGTTCCTGAGATTATCCCCTACAACGTCACGACGTCACAAACTCACAAACTTTACCTCTTTATAATATTAGTATAGATATAGCCATTGGGTTTATTGTCTAAAGCTCAGTTATGTGTACCTACAAGTGCATTGAGAAAACCGAAGCTACTACATGTACCACTTGTGAGGACGACATATCGACAAAATGCATTTCTGATCGGGGCATGTAAATATTTTAATTCTTCAGGCAATAATCTAGATTTATTTACAACTAGCCTATAATACCTCGGACTATATTTGTCTAGAGATTTTTTTGAATAATAATGTTAATAAACAATTATAATTATTAATAATGAATAATTACTAACGTTGTGTATGTAATCATTATGCATTTTTTTTTTGTATAAGTGAAAACCTGTAATTAACCTCATTATGTTACTGTTTTGTTATTTCATTAGCGTTAGCTGTAAGTTTTACTAAATAAATAAAAAAAAGTTTGGTCAACTGACGTTATCTCACCTAAAAAACAGTTTGAAGACCTAGTGTTTTTATTTCAGTCACTGCTTAATGTAGTGTGCTTAATGCGGGGTGGTAGGGTGTCTGTACCCGACTGGATCGCGACCACCGTACACCAGGTGGAACACCCGCCATAGTGGCACGTTTGGGCGTGTCGCGTTCCGGGATCAGCCGGTGTATATCCAGCAACCGGGGGGGGCTGTCCCTAACTGGGACGCTTTCAGGCCGGCATGACAGCGGCGACCGGCGATGGATAGTATGTCTTTCGGCGGTCGCCATTGTTTTTGGATTTTACTGTGCTTACCATCAGGCACAGTACAGTCACTTTGTCGAGCTACAATAAAAAAAAAAAAAATGTATTTAAAAGCGATGTATGTGAGCATAGGTCGTGTACCACATATTATCGAAAAGCTATAAATTTTTCACGAAAATTTTACAATATAAACAATTTCAGCCTTAAACGGGTTATGATAATAGCCATCTACGGAATGTAATTGGGCTTTCAATTTTAATTTTAAGTAATTGAAAAATTTAACAATTGTTGGTTTGTTTAGCATTTTTTTTTAAATTCTACTAACATACGCTGTACAGCGAAACGTCTGTGAGTTATCAAAGGATGTAAAATTTATTGAATCAATCGTTTGAACAAACATTTTTAATAGTAGCATTAACACATGTACAAAGATATAATACCCATGCTTGTTAGTTTTCAACACGTTTATAGTTAAGTACATGTTAAAATTCACACAAACGCATAATGAAGTCATCAACATCAAAAAACAGGAGCAAGTCCGTCAGTAATATTAGATTTATCATGAGTGGAAGAACTAACTATCTTGTAAAGTCCATGAGTTTATTGCAAGATGGGGACCATAACTCCAGGGTGCGACACCGAAATGCTCCTTCAGGCACGAACTGTTACTCTCCTTCATCGTCTGGATGAGAATCTTCGACGTCTTGCCAACGTTCTCCGTTCTTTTAAGGAAGACCGCTATATCCATGCCGCAGGTATCGTTGACCGCTTTACGGCACTCGGCTGCTGCGTAGGGCGACAGTTTGCCGTTCACGTGGACGGCAGAGCTACACACTTCGTTTATCAACTCCAATACCGCTAATTCCGTCTCGAACATGACTTCACAGCATCCTGTGGATTAACTCGTGTATTGGAAATTCTTATACTTGTACGTAATTAAAACGCTTGCCTTTTTTTTTTAAAGTGAAAACTCCTTTCGGAATTTTTTTGGTTGGAAATAAATTTATAATTCCGTATCATGACATGCTAGTAAGCGTGACCGACAGTACTTCGCTTGCGTCAGACTAACGACGCGTAGTATGAGAGCCTGCGTACATGTAATATTGATATTTTGTATTGATATTGTGCGGCCCATCATATGGTTTACGAATTAATAAACTGTACAAAAAAGTACATAATTATTATTCGGAGTGTCAATAAATGTGAAAGAGAGACTAATGATAATAGTTTCAATTTACAAATTATGAAAATTAAATAATTCACTCCATAATTCATTTAAAAATTCAAAAGAGAGAACAGTTTAAATTCCATTGTTTAGGATTTTCACTTCTGTCAATGGCAATACTTATGACTGCCACAACTTTTTATTTTACACCCTAACCACCCCGCTTGGTTACTATTATTTAGTATAATAGCCCCTATGTCAAATATTACACCACGTCTATGTCATACATTTCCTTCTATCTATTCACTTATTACTAAAAATAAAACGCAATTAGAATTAGCAGCTGGTATCATAAAACACATACGCTTAGAGACAGATTACATAACTACACCAAATAAAAATGAGGTCTAAAGATAACAGGTGTCATCATGTTAATATGATAACCAATTGTGCACATTCTCTATGCATTCTTAGACATGCATCTAAGGGTTTGAACTTGCTGTTGGTTTTCATTCTTCCCAGATCTTAGGAATCTCTTGTACACATGGTGAAAACAGATCATAGTGATCTGCTGCATTGTCTCATGTTTCGAGGATTGGTTAGTAATAGCCAATAGTAGACGGAAATCATAAATAACCTATTATTTATGATTATATCTGTATGGTAGCCTCGAAATTCTTGGCTGTCAATATTGTACTTACAATTAGCAATAAATCATGTTTAATTTAAATAAAATCTTATGCTATGAATTAAGATAATTGATTAACAAATTATAATACAAAATTAAGCAAAGGATGTCATAATATGTATAACATACACCTATTTAGTAATAAATAATACATCAACACAATGAAATACACTAAGAAACATTGTGGACGTAACTAGAATAAATAATTAATAATTAAAATATATATTACACAGCTATTACATTCAAATGACTTTGTAAAAACAATTTTTACTGGAAGAATTCTGATAACAAAATTTAATTAAATATCCAATACTCCAGTATACAAAGTAATGGGAATTGTTTGGATTTTTTTTCCTTATACCATCGATAAACTCTGTACAGGAAATACACAGAAAAATATTTAACAATATTTTGTAATTATACCAGGAGTTTTATACTTAACTTGAACACGGTAGCAATGTAGAATTTTTACTAGTGTTGGAACATTAATTGTAGATAAAAATAGCCCAATTTCTGAAGTTTCATTAATCCTCTCGCAAATGCCTGTGTTAACTATTTTAAGAATTTGCTTCAATTAATTTGTCACACGCACAGTATACATATATGTCATCCTTTCACCATTCATTCATTCAATATGTCCAAACATACAGAGCACAAATTGTGTTGTTACATTGTAAAATGAGCTAAATCCAATTTTAGCCATTTCTAACATTCCATGTTATATTTCAAGATCTAGGGGTGGTAGGGTGTCTGTTGCGGGGTGGTAGGGTGTCTGTTGCGGGGTGGTAGGGTGTCTTTTGCGGGGTGGTAGGGTGTCTGTACCCGACTGGATTGCGACCACCGTACACCAGGTGGAACACCCGCCATAGTGACACGTTTGGGCGTGTCGCATTCCGGGATCAGCCGGTGTATATCCAGCAGGGGGGGGGGGGGGGGGGGGCTGTCCCTGACTGGGTCGCTTTCAGGCCGGCATGACAACGGCGACCGGCGATAGATAGTATGTCTTTCGGTGGTCGCCATTGTTTTTGGATTGTACTGTGCTTACCATCAGGCACAGTACAGTCACTTTGCCGAGCTACAATAAAAAAATAAAAAATCTACTAATTTTGTATGTGTAAAATATGAAGATCATAAAAAACGTCACGGACAAAACAATTAAAACTTTGTTCTCAGTGTATAAAAACTGGAAATATTAAGAAATTAAACATGTTATATGAACAATTAAAATTGGATTCTGCTCATTTTAAAATGTTTTTTTTTTTTTAACTTACTACGCTATTGACCAAGCAAGGTCCTAACAGCTTCAGCAGACTACCGTTTTAAAATGTCAGGACACAATTGTTTATGATCACCTGATAACAGAGATCTTTCTTAATTTTTTATGTTAATGTAATACCATAAAAAGAAGGATGAGATTGAATCTGCATTTTAGGAACCTTCCTATTCTGGAAATATATCCCCAGACCTTAGTGTATAATCTAATAAGTTTGTTAAATGTATTTTTAACTGACTTTGAGAAGGAGTTTCTTAATAGGTGTTAATTTTTTAAATATTTGTTGCCTCAGAACTTTGTCATTTATAAATCAATTTGGAGAATCCTTTTTCTATGGGAAAGAGGAAATATTCAAAGGTCTCATAAAGTCCCCTTTTAATTTAATTAGCATTAAACTTTGGATTCTGAAGACACACCAAGGAACTATTCAAAATCAAATAAGAAATACACAACTAGGTACCTAATTATGGTCAAAGACCTTGTGGAGGTTTTTTTGGTAAATTTGTTTTAGGCATTTAAATGAAGTAAGTATTTTAATTATTGATATTTTCTCTAAGTGAATACTTTTTTGATATCTCTAAATTGAAGATAAATAACTTTAATTATTTTAGTTATGTTTTTACTATTGGCTGGATAATTCCATAAATTATCATAACAACAGTTATGGGAACATTAATATGCTTAAATTAAGAATATTTGATTATAGATATTTAATAAGTAGAATGACTTCTTTCTGTAAATATTTGTGAGATTATACATTTTTTTTTATAGTTTGCAATTTTCATATAAGAGGTCTATGTTAAAAAAAATCAATATCTATTATTTATTAAAACACCTTAAATCTATTATCCGGTTAACATTTAATAATTATTAAAAATAAAATAATCATTATTAAAAAATATGTGTGTATTCCATATATGTATTTTTAATATGCATATAAGTACAATGTAGGTTTATATTGAAAAAAGGCATAATTTTCGAACAAGTTTCTATATTGTATTTCAATGAATATTTATTTATAGTTAAAAACCTTCAAGAAGTTATATATTGAAATAAAACCTCCATTCTAATTAATATTTTTTGATTTCCACCAACATATTTTAGGGGCAAGAAATATGGTAATAAAAACTATTCTCTAGATTATTCTCTCAAGTAAAACCACATTCCGATAACTTCTACTGTAAATATCACAAATTCAGTCAACAAACGGACTGGTATATTTGAATTGTTATATCCATGTATCGCAAAAACGTATATATACGTACAAATTTTATATCTGTTATATCATATATTTTTTTATAATACGTAAAACTCTAATTATGAATATTGAATATTTGAATGCAGCCGACGCGTACGATCACGCGCGTTTCAAGTCCAACGATATTGACATTGAGCTAATGTTAAAAATACCGCCGTTACCTGCCTCCCGGTCGAACTCGTTCGGCTTCAGCTGGTCCCGCGTATGACCTAGGATCAGCGGCGCTAGTATCCTCGGCCAAAGCACAGCGAAACACCCCACAACAATCACTAAAACGAACATCGTCTTCCTAGGTCCCAACACCTCCTCGTTCGCCATTCTGTCTTCGTTATATCGTTATCGTTTTTCGTCACGCACGTCCACAGCCCGTCACACACTACGGGAACATCGCCGTGTATGATAAAAATAAAAATTTCCTCCCGCGATACGCCGTCTGAAGAAAGCGCCCGGTGACAGCTGTCAGACGCGCCCTCTCCCGGCGGAAACTTTACGGGAGCGATCCGAATTTTCGCGTTACGGGAGCGTCCGTCCTCAGTGAAATTGCAGAAAGCCGGTGGATTGAGCTGGCTCGAAGTGACACAGCCGTATATCAACGTTAAACAGCTATGCCGACTTCTTGCCTTCCCAGCCACCGGCTCGGCTTCCCTCGGTGAAATCTGTGCGGTACACTAATATAGTTCAAATATTGACAATGTGAATTATAATTTGGCGGGCGAGCGTACGGCGCTCGGTGGGCAGAACTCGGAACAATATGCCTGGGCGCGGAGGCGGCGCCGGCTAATAACCCGTCCCCACCGCGATGAGGACCACACGCGCCCAGATGAATACTAATTAGACACTTTGAGTAGGTACTTCTCACGTGTGACTCGTGAAAAAGTTCCTCAGGAACGTAAACCTTTGATTGTCATGCATTTTGGTGTATATATTTAAAAGTTTAGAATGCACAAGCACGAATATGGCACAGCGTATCTCCTACGCAATGATGACAGAGCCAGTTAACTACGTAGTACGACATAATCATATGAACAATTGTTTGAGTAAGTATAAGATTTTTGACGCATTTATGCGACCTAAAAAGTTACACAATAAAGTTTACAACGGAACACAGACAGACTTACACATTTAATCGGATATAATTTTAACGTCTTGGGTTTTGCGGTCAAAATGTAATGACATATTTCGTAACATTAAAAAAAAATCATTATTACTGAATATGTTTTGTCTAAAATATGTTGATTTAAAATAGTACATACTTAAAATGAATTAAAAAATTAATAGATACATAAAACATATTATATACATATATATTTATAACAAAACGAATACAAATAAAAAGTGAAAAAAAGTTACAAAAAACTGGAGAGGGGACTATTGATAAGAGTTCCGTTGTTTTTTGTCGATTATTTTTTGGCTTACGTGTTTATATGTCATTTAAAGTGGTAAAAAAATTGGTTCATTGAGGATAGTAAGAAAAATATTTATAACGGAAATGACGCTGTTTAGGTTCGTTACATTATTGAAGATGCTTCAAAGATGCTACCTACCTAAGGTCTAAATTATTGTGTTAAAATTGACGTACTGCTGTCGCTATATACGAATGAATAATTTAATTTCATACTAATTACAGATGTCACCAAAGAAAGAGGGCGTGGGACACGTGCGTTTTGATGAATTAACGGTTGCCATGGCAACATCATTTTAAATTCGATTCGTTTGTTAAAACAAGTGCCTATGATTTAATACAATGATGGTAATTCAACTAAAAGCATCCACACTGCAAACTTTGTAACCCTATACACCTTTCTATTATGCAGTTATACTTATATAGCTTCTATAAAACTTGCTAGTGGCTATTCACTTCACTAGGCATATTTTTTAAATTAAATATTTTGCTGTCTTATATCACATCAGCCTGTAAGATATCAATTGCAGGACAATAGGCTTGTTAATGAAGGAGGTATGGGAATCATCCCCGTGCCAGCCCACTACGTATTGGCGATTTCAAACTGATAAATCCACAGTTCTATATTTTCCCATATACGTTGGAACTACATGAATATTTTTCAAGTTCAGATTTCGCGATGGTTTCCTTCACCGTCAGCCGAAAGCGCTACCAATTTAAATCGGTAAATCCACACGAATTCTATGTACAGTTACATACCAACAGTGTCAACCGACGTCAGGTTTAACTGTCAACCAAAAACGCGTTTTTGGTTGCTACTTTTTGTTGTTTTAGTTACTAATTTAGATTCAGGTTTCAGATTTAACTTTTTCGGGTACACCTCGCGCAAATAAAATTAAACGTTTTTTGTTGCAGAGAAATGTGGTGGCGGCTAATCAATTCCAGGCGGAAGTGCAAAGTAACATCCACTATAATATAAAACATTTCTTCGTTACATCAGGATCTCCTAACTTCTAAACTCTGCTCTGTCGTATAGTATCTACCCTAACTTTAATAAAACCTCACCATGTGTGTTTCCTAAAAGAAATCCAGATACTTAGCACATGAAACTAAAAATCTGTTTGACAGCATATATTCGTGTGGTCTCCAAGCTGTATTAGAAAGACAGTGCTATTTCTAAAGACATTCTTTTATATCGTAATTTGACATTGGCTATTTGTGGTTTGATTCTATTGAAAAAAATTAAAATAGTTATAACGTTCATTGAAGAATATGAGATCATTGACATCATCAAGATGTTTCCCAATACAGGGTCATTATATTAACAACTAGCTTCTGCCCGCGACTTCGTCCGCGTGGAATAGTTACTTTGGGGTAACGCTAATACGCAGCGGAAGCTCTCAAAAGGAATAAACTCCGATTTTAAAACATTCTTCATCATTGCTCTGCTCTTATTGGTCTTAGCGTGATTATATATAGCCTATAACCTTCCTCTATAAATGAACTATCTAACACTGAAAGAATTTTTCAAATCGGACCAGCAGTTCCTAAGATTACCCCCTACAACGTCACAACCGCACAAACTTTACCTCTTTACAATATTAGTATAGACAACGCCTGGCAACTTTGTCCTTGGCGAAAACCAGTTACTACCCCTTTTGGAGTTTTTGGCGGGTTCTTAGCATGTTACGTAATGTTTTGGACTTTTTATTTTTAATGTTACATTAATTGACTGTGCATTATGTAATATTAGTTGTTACCAGTCATATAGACCGCATGGGAATTCGTAAAAAAAAAACGGTGTGGGGTGCGGGCAGTTCTGGACACAGCTTTTAACAGAGTACGTTATAGAAACTGCTTTCTTAATTTACTACGTTTGCGCGAAACTCATTTTTGTTTTTTAATTAGAGTGGCCTAGGTTACTCATTATAAAATCAGCTATTTATTTGCCAGCGAAAGTTCTGTCAAAATCTATCCAACCATTTTGAAGACTAACCGGAATAAACAAACAGACAGATAGACAAAAATTATAAAATAGTTTTTTTATAAGTACCATATATACTTTCATATCCTTATTTTGACATTCTTTCTTTCTTTTAGTTTTGGCAATCAATTTGCTTATTTATTTATTACTGCCATTGTCTAGTAGGTAATAATGTAACAAGAACTAACAAAATGGTGGCCGTCTTATTAGAACTTTCCAAGTAGTTTTTATGGCAAGCCAGAATCCATACTCTGTGCTATTTTTTCCCATCCAATTGACTTGTGAACAATAAACTATTTTACGTAAAACATCATCGATATTACAAAATATAGCGCAAATAATACAAGATTATGAATAAAATATAAAATCCACTACATGACATTCCAAGACCCCGCCAAAAACTCTTTCCAGTAACCGCATCACATCCTATCTTTTTTAAATAAAAAAACTCGGGATAGGCAGAGGAAACGCCAGGTTTAATGTAAACATTAAATATCTACTATAAAAAGGTCTTATACGGTTCGGCTGTAGGGATACAAACAAGTTTTTATTTCGTTTTTCGTATTTTTTATTATATATTTCTCAGGACGATGTTTACAATGTTAAGTTTGGTTTACGATTTCCTTACTTGCGTTACGCATGAGTCCCACGATTTGGTTTGGATCGCATCACGAATAAAAATGTTACACTATGTTTGGATAACTTAATTTTGTTTTTTATAAATGCGATGCGTCACTGTTAATATCAGCAGATCCAGATATCAGTATTTTTATCATTTTTTTGTCACTTTTTACAAAAATATACATTTATTTCTAATGTACACTATTCTTAATCCAAATTTATTAAATTTTATTTTCTGTTTTTTAGTTGGATTTTTTATGAAAGCGTGTTTTTTTAGTTTTTTTAAACTATTATTTATTAGAAATATCTGTCTGTCTATTTGTGTAAACACGCTTATTGCTAAAGTACTGCGTTCATGATAAAACCTTTTATAAAAATTATAAGGCATATCTTCGAGTAACATTTAATCGTTATTACATTAAAATTGGTTCGGTTCATCAAAAGTTATTGTAATTTTAATGTTGACGCGACTTAAGTACGAAAGAGAAGTAGATAGTAATTTAATTTAATACATTTAGATGACTTTTAGTCACTGTTTTGTACATCAGGTTCCACGCGGACGAAGTCGCGGGCACAGGTAATCATTCATAAAAATCCAAAGGTAAACCAAGTCATGGGCAGCTGATACTACATCATAATATATACTATATTATCAACAACAAAAACACCACGTTAGACATATTAGGTATGTGTTTTATAGACACAGTTCTAAGGAAACCTATATTTTGGTACAAAATAATAACTTTGCCGTGTTATACAGCTTTGGGAATGTTTATCGGTTTGTATGGTCTCTACAAAAAAATCGTGGTGGTCTGGTAGTTTGACCAGTGAAATATCAACCCATTGTCCGTAGGTTCGAACCCCGGTATGTACCAACGAATTTTTCGGAAATTGCGTACATTTACTAATTTAAATTGGTAACACGATCGGCTGATGGTGAAGGAAAACCTCGTGAGGAATCCTGAACCTGAGAAATGTTCTTGTAGTACTACTGTATGTGGGAGAACTTAGAACTATAGATTTCTTAGCGTTGGAAATCACCAATACGTCGTGGGCTGGCGTGGTGATTATGCCTATACCTTCCTTCGGGAAGAGGCTTATGGTCCTGCAGTGGAACTCTTAAAGGCTGATGATGATGTTCTCTCCTTCTTATAACATCGGGTGGTTAAAACATAACATGAACATTGTTTTTACAATTCCTGTGTTTACTTCCAGGTAACGTGCTGCTATTGTGTCATGGTACAATAAAGGAAAAATTCTAAGAAAAATAAACCGTCTTCAAAAAAACACGAATTCAAAAGTGCAAAATAATATTTTATTCACTTTTATTTAACGCTTTATGTTAATTTAAAGAAATAATTGAAAGCACAATTACAACATTCACATATTAGGTACCTATTATGTTTATTTTTTTAGGATCAGTAGTTTGTGAGAAAATCGCAGTTATACAAACATATATAATCGAGCCATTAATTTTCAAAATTAGCCACATCCAATTTTAGCCGTTCATGAGATTTCAAGGTTTTTTTATAGAACTTCATATTTTAACCATGTAAAATTTAAATAGAATGAAACTAAAAAACTTATGAAAGACAAAATTTGGAGTTCATTCATGGTGAATAAAGACTGAAAATCTTTAAAAATTAAAGATCTCATATGAGTGATTGAAATTTGCTTTGGATCATTTTGAAAATTGACCTACTGATATATATACGAGTCGAAAACATAACCTCATTTTTTGATGCCGGTTAAAAAAGTAGCCAATATTTCATCAGCCTGTAGCTACCGAGTATGTCATTCTTTATGGCAGACTGGCTGAAAAGTTTGAACTTATTGTAAATAGAATATGTCGTACAAACAATTGAACGATATCTTGTGTGTATAAAAATATACGATATATGGAGTTAGAAATAAACAGTTTATTTTACGCACTCGGAGTCTTATTGTCAATTTTTCTCTCCAAGTCAGTCTAGACTCCTACAGTAGCGAACCCGAGGCTCCTGCAAGCCGTTTAAGAATCAAAGTTTGATTTTGAATCACAAACGAACGGTTCTAGCTTTCCCCGTCAATCAAACACCTGCGTATTATTTACAAAGGACTGTCACCTTTCACGCGGAAGGAAGTTAACCGCCCAACTTAAATGACGATCACGTACGTTAATGCGATACGAAACTGTAAGCATCAAAACGGAAACCGTCCAGGATATCCTCTCCGTTTATAGAGAGCTGTCTCCATAGCATCCAGACAGACTTATAACACCATTCCTGGCGTATGAACAGTATGGACGTGGCAGCAATTTCGTAATAGAAACGCGTGCGCCGTTTCCTGCGTCGAAAAGGAGCGCTGCCAGCCTATTGTTCCACGGGAGGGGATGCATGTGACACGAATAGTTAATGAGCCGATGGTTCAACTGTCGAATTGAAAAAAATAATTGTCCCGAAGGCTTTTTTTTTAAGAAACTGTTCAACATTTTGTGTAAGATTTGTGCGACGACCCTAGTTCCTATCTGTTTATAGAATTTGTACGGCGTAAAGTTTGTTTAGTAACAAAAGAATGTTATGTATTCAATAGCTAGTTTTACTTACAATAACTAACTATTTTCATAATAGATCTACTTATACAATAATAAGGTAAGGTAAATCAATCCAGTACCCTTTTATCTCCAGTTTCTCAATCAATTGCCTTTTTTTTAAATTGATCAATGATGAAGTCTCTCATCTAATCTATTCGTCCTCAACTGTTCTCTGAAACAGGAATCCATATATACTTGTAAGAGATCCCAAGAACACCGAACAAGGATTAGTACGCAGATTTCTTACAACTGTAATGGAATGCGTCATAGTTAACAAATATATAAACAAATTTGCAAGAAATATTCTGGTCCATTCCCTTTCCTTTCGCTTTTGGTTGTGTGTGATAAAACGCCGACCCGAGCCTAGTATATATATGTTTACTCTACATCAGGGTTTCTCAAACTTTCGGCTCATTGGACCACTGTAAAAGTTTCCAGATGAGAGCGAACCCCTTAACAAACTAATTAAATCACCCCCATAAATAAAATTGACTGTTGACGAAAATAAGGTTTTTATTTCAAAAAAAGGTAATAAGTACAGTACAATATCTTTTAATGTGATGGGTGGGCTTATTTCTTGTCTCGACCCCTGGGGGTCCAAGTATCTCACTTTCAGAAACTCTGCTCTATACATTCTGAAGAGTTATTCAAATTTCATAATAATTGAAGAGATTATGGTATTGTGGTAGTGTTTTAATACATCGCATAGATCAACGTAGGTTCAAATCCTTGCAATAAGCCGGTACTTTTGTTATATAAAATCACCGTAGAATCAATCACACCAAATCAAAAATACTTTATTAAAATGTGAGCCCTGGAAAGGCGCTTATGAACGTCAAAACTGCCACCGGTTCGGAAATCAACGCAGCCGCGAGAAGAACCGGTATGAAAATCGATCAAGTTTATTTTTTGAACGTACATATTTTCATAAAAAAAACATTGAAGTTACAATTGCTTTAGCGAATCCGCAGAGAATGGTGTTAAATGCAAACATCACCATCGTACACATGTTGATCCACCGTAAACACCCTAGTGACATAAAAACCACTTTGACTTTTTTTTTATATAATAGCATGCAAACGTACAGGCGGGTCACCTGATGTTAAGTAATCACCACCGTCCATAAACACTTGCAACATCAGGAGAGTCGCAAGTGCGTTGCCAGCCTGTGTTTGGGGGGAAGCAGGAGAGGGGAAAGGGAAGTGGACCACCGGCGCCCTCACTGACCGAACGAAAAGCAAAAATGCAAGCACTGTTACTTCACGTCGGTTTTCTATGAGAGGGTGGTAGTACAGAGGGCGAGCCGACCCATTCATGCTGAAACCAGAAATAGCTTCAGCGTGGCTCTACTTGGACATTGTGCTTGGTCCTCTCTATTACTTATTATAAAAATAAAGTTTGTGTATATTCAATTGAACACGAATCTTATCTGATGTTAAATGGCGATGTGGTCTAAAAATGACAAAAGTAAACACGCTAGACCTATAGAGCGTTATATTCTGACTCTCAAGTACAGCTGCAGGAACACACCAACAAGTACTACAGATTTTCAAGTTGAGGGACGTAGCTAGCCGGCAGTCTTAGAAAAAGCCAGGTTGTTTCACCACGGTGTTCTCCTTCGTCGGAAGCTCACACTCAGCTGCTAGGATACGAACCTACATCTATCGACACAGTTTCCGAAAACTGTATCAACTAAGTCATCATTGCTTTTGCATTGCCACCCACTTCGCTAGCTAACACTAATATGTTAAAAAATTGACACCGAGCTCCTATAGGTGTCTTCCACTTGGGAGTCAGGTTTTCCTTGGCTAGCCTGTTTACTATCTCTTAAACCATCATGTTTACCATCAATTAAATTAAATAAGTAATTTTATAAATCATTACATAGTATAAAACAAAGTCCCCTACCGCGTCTGTCTGTCTGTCTGTTCCCGATAAACTCAAAAACTCTTGAATGGATTTTCAAGCGGTTTTCGCTAGTGGATAAAGTGATTCATGAGGAACGTTTTGGTATATATATTTTTGGTATATATATTTGGTTTTGGTATATATATTTTGTCACGGATTTTTTTTATAATCAGGGCGAGACAACGTCTGCCGGGCCCGCTAGTATTATCTATACTAATATATAAAGCTGAAGAGTTTGTTTGTTTGTTTGTTTGTTTGTTTATTTGTTTATTTGTTTGTTTCTTTGGTTGAACGCTATGATCTCAGGAACTACCAGTGCGATTTGAGAAAACCCTTCGGTCTTAGATAGCTCATTTATCGAGGAAGGCTTTAGAAAAGCTTTATGTCATCACGCTAAGACTAATAGAAGCAGAGCACCAATGAAAAATGTTTCAAAATCGGGCACTTTTTTCCTTTTGAGAGATTTCGTTAGCGTTAGTATTATATACGTTGCCATGGTAACGTGGTAAGTTTATATCACAAACATTTTCAAAGTTTATTTTGTTTTCACACTTGTTGTACACGTAACATAATACAGTAGATGGCATGCGTGTCGTAGTTACAAATGTTTTTGAAAAAGCATTTCTGTAATGCACACACCTAATTACAATTTTACATTTCTTTAATTCATTTAAAAAAAACTCGTGCGGAGCCGCGGGGGACAGCTAGTATTTTATAAAGCTAGAGGGTTTCTTTGGTTGAATGCGCTAATCTCAGGTCCGATTTGAAAAATTCTTTAGTTAGATAGCTCATTTGTAGAGGAAGGCTATATATCATCATGAAGGCTATATATGATCAATAGGAGCGGAGCACTAATGAAGAATGTTTCAAAGTCGCTTTTTCCCCTTTTGAAAGCTTCCGATGCGTGTTAGCTCAAAATAACTATTCCACGCGGACGAAGTCGAGGGCAGAAGCTAGTTGTATATATTATATGATAATGCTTAGGAACTATATACTATAAAAAGCCCCGTAGTATAACTACTTAACTATACATGTACTCGTTTTGTTATACTACTAGACCCAGATATACACTTATACATACTTACACATACACATAAATACATACCTACCTTACATTTAACGCGTAAAGAATTTTTTTCCCTACCGTGCCACAAGTAATTTCACTTTAAAAACAAATTAACCTGTCCATTATTATTATTATTATTATGGACCATGAGGCCTATCAATATAGCAAATAATGTGTCGTCTATAGAACTTTAACAAACGCCAAACGGTAGTAGGCCATATTATGATGAGATAACAATATTAAAAAATCAGATAATATTTAAAATTCAGTAACTATCTTTCGAAGGCGTAATTACATGATTACTGAGTCACGCTCTGACGTCACTCATCCATTCATTAGCCGATGATAAATGACGCCCACATATACAAAACATATGTTACTACAAACCACAGAAAATGGAGACGAGCTTGTTCATTCTTGACAACAACGTAACAATTTTGTACTAGTTGGTACTCGCGGTTGACTATTGTCTTACAAACACAAAAAAACTTAGGTGCTATTTTTATGTATACGTTATATTGTTGTAAAGATTCATCAAAATCCGTTTTGTATTATTAATTTAAAAATGTAACAAACATTTTCATCTATCAGCATTTGTCGATTATCGATACACATTTTTCTGTTCACTTAAAGACTTATAAATTATAAAACATAACAGGCTATGGAACATGACGTTCATGTATTTCGATGTTTTGTTGATCATTTCTTGGGGTAACTCTAGTTTATTTCTTTCTCAGACATTGTAATCCACGATACATGGAAACAGCACGTTGGTTTTAACGCCTTTTCCCAAGACTTTCTTATACGCAGGTGATACACACACACGTGTACAAATATAACAACATTGTGTAGTGTATTCTTTCCCTTTTCTCCACGTTTTTGTCCTACGTTTTCTTCCGTACTTTTTACATTTCTATGAAAAGAGATTCTTGCAGGTATTTTGGAATAAGTAATAAAATACTATACATTTTTAGAAATGCCTTTCTGTTTGTTTGAACACGCATCAGTGCTAAAGTGCAGTACTTTAAAAACCTAGTAAAACCTCACTAAGAAAATAATAAAGTATATAACTGAGTAAGATTTAGTCTCGGTTTTATTAAAATTGGTTCACTCTATCAAAAGTTATTGTAATTTTAATGACGACGCAATTTAAGTACGAGAGAAAAGTAAATAAGTAAATGAACTTAATACATTCAGATGATTTTATTAGTCACTACTTTTTTACATTAGGTTCCACGCCTACGAAATCGCGGGCACAGCTAGTACATTTATATAATTTGTCGATTGACAAACATATCTATGTTTGTCGCTTTATTATGTCGCCTTTTCGTTTCATGTAAGTGCAGTGTACCAGCTGTTGTCTATATTTTGTGTATGAATATTATGGGGGTGTTGTATGATTCTTAATAGTGATAGTTGAATGTTACTCTGGACGAGGTTATGATTACATTTGGTAAGTTTAAGATGACGTATAAAGAGATAACTATTATGCTGCCATTTAAAGAAGTATATGATTATTATCACATGCCCACAACATGATAACTAAAATTTAATAAAAAAAATTGAACGTTTAAATATGTTGTTTCTTAGAATATTATGTTATCTATATAAACTAGTATTTATCTGACGTGAGAGTTTATGTTGTTCAAATTGACTAACCACTGTTGGCCTGGTGGTCATTCATAACTTCAACGGGCTTTTAGGGCGAGAGAAGGCACTCAGGCGAATAGTAACTAGCTGTAGGGTGACAAAATAGCCGAATTTTGGCTTGGCCTGTTGCCTTGTAGATACATGTATACTTTACTAAGACACATGTGTGCCTTTATATGTGCCGCGACATGTATTTCGAATCTATTAGTTTCGGCTAAGGCTAACTAATTATAAAGGAAAAAATAACAGAACCCATGTACCTATCGTATGTTTTTGCACGTGTGTGTAAATGAACTAGTGAATTTAGTCTCACTGTATCTCCACACCGGGAGATTGAACCTAAACTTAAGACGTTGCCTAGGCGTCTACGACAGGTGTACAAGAACAAAATTCACCGCCACACCACGAGGGCGTGATTGATGGTTTCTCGGAGGTGGGTACGAATGTAATGTGTTTAAAGAGTCCACAGGATACGAATCGTTGACTACCGTTATTTTATTGTATCGTTGTCGGTTACTGGGATAGGCAAGCAAAAATCGTTTCATTTTAATGGTCAAAAGAAATTAAGTCGTAGGCAAAATAATCTATGATGTTCAAAAGTACTGGAATCCGAGGCACAATTTTATTTTTATGATCAAAAGTTTTAACATCTCTTATTGGCAAGGCAAGGTTTGAATGTAAAAAGACCACTGTTATACCTATTTTTATTTCGCACCTAAGAATGCATTCGATAAAAACGACGAGCTTTTCTATTGTAACCCTCAGCAGTAGCAACGTTTGAATTAAATTATACCAGCTGAGACTGCGGGTCTTTTTGAAGTTAAATTATATACCGGTGTGTAATGATAGATTATTCCTATGATGATATTATCTTCCTAGATAAATGAGCTATCTAACACTGAAATCATTTTTCATATAGAACCTCGTTCCTGAGATTAGCGCGTTCAAGCAAACAAACTCTTCAACTGTATAATATTAGTATCGAACTATACATTTGTATGTGTGTTGGGAAAAGGCATCACACCAACATGCTGTATTATTCAAGTGTTTGTATATGTGAATGTTCCTATTGTTGTAATAAAATTTCTATTTTACACTTGACCGGTAAACCTTAGACAGGTCGTAATTATTTTTTTTCTTAACGTTCCCTTAATGGCTACCTTTCTTTTGATAAAAAAACGCGAGAAGGAAAAGAGTCTTTCTCTCTATTAGAAAAAACACGTGCCACAATATGGTCTAAGGTTGTTTTGTAGTAAATCAATGTTTAGTTTATGAAATTTTCTCATAACAAATATTAATTTCCCAGAAGTATAAACAGTTTACTAAAATAAATAAACCCATAAATCTAAAATTATAACGAACTAGCGGGCCCGGCAGACGATGTCCCGCCCTGATTATGAAAAAATCCTTGACAAATTATATACTAAAACGTTCCTCATCAATCACTCTATCGACCGGTGAAAACCGCATGAAAATCTGTTCGGTAGTTTTTGAGTTTATCGCGAACATACAGACAGACAGACGAGGTAGGGGACTTTGTTTTATACTATGTAATGATGTATATTTAATGAGAAACTTTCGGAAAAGACATGACTTTATCAAAAAAGGAATTTGGATCGTCAAGCGTCATGTGTTGTTTTTAACAGAAAAAAAATTCTAGGTATTTATAAAAGAAGCTTTAGGAGGTGGAAAAAAAAAATTTACGAGAGAGTTAGATATAAATAAAAAAGGGAAAAAAAATATATTGAATTAAAAAAATATCTTTTAAACCAAAAAAAAAAAAAAAATTTTAAATAAGGGAAAAAAAAAAAAATTAATATTTTTAAAATTGGGAAAAAAAAAAAAAAAAAAAAAAACGAAAAAAAAAAAAAAAAAAAATAAAGCAAAAAGAGAGAGGAAATTTCATATATCGGATTTCTAAATTACTATTATTTCTAAATATTTCAACACAGATAAATAATTATTGCAGGAAAGGCGTCGTGGTGAGACGCGTGCGCATATTTTCGCGTGCCGACGCCATTGTGGAAGCAAGTGGACGCGATCTGAATGCGCGTACGCATGTTTCGTTTGTCAAAGGTTGTGAAATACGCGTTACGATTTCACATGCGTTATCGTTTGAATTTTATTTAATGTATTAGATACACTACAGTAACATAATATTATGTTATTTATTTTAAAAGTATTTTGTGTTTTAATTTATCTGGTAAAATCTACGAAAACATATTTTTAAGGGAAACTGCTTCAGCCCATATCATCATCTTTTATAGGCACAATATGTTTTCTTGTTTCACTCTCGCCAATCAGAAATCATCTCAGCATTCACACCTTTTACACACACTTCATTTTCCACATCATTTTTTCATTTCATCATTTCATTTTTCGGTCTTCCTCTATTTCGATGCCCATCCACCATCATACACAAATCTTTTCTAACTACATGAACTTCATCTCTCCTAATGACATGCCAGTACCATGCTAACCTATTACTCCTCAACTTCTCTGACACTGGTGCTATTTTCGATCTTACTCTGATACACTTTTTATTAATCTTATCCATTTTAGTTACACCACACATTCACCTTAATCTCTGCCACATATGCTTTAGCCCATATGTAATTTCAAACTGCATGAAACGAAAAATGATATTAGGAAGAGACAAACATTTACATGTACAGGATTTTACGTGCGAGAGAATGAGATAGATTGCGTTATACATTGATTAGTGATACTATACATTGAAGTCTCGCGCGTGTGACCTGCACACGTTTTTATCAGAAATAGGCCAGTATTAGGGTGATCATACGTCTCGATATATTGGAAGTGTTACCATCAACTTACTCTAGTTACTCGACTGCATGAGGCAAGCGAATGGTGAGAAGATTTTAGGCAACGCGTTCAATAATATTTGGATCCGAAAAAATGTTTGGAGATATTAAAGCCTAACCTGGAATTACTTAAAAGAGTATAGGCTCTGATAGTACTTCGTATGTTAGAATTGACTAGTAAATATTCGTATTTTGGGATCTTTGGTATATGTGGTTTTACGCTAACTACAACTGTGTAGGTATATTCTGCTTCGAAGCATTTATCGGTTTAGCTCGTTGAACGTTGGTTACAATTTACAGCTACAGCCCAAACTGAGGCTCCCCATAGGTCCTTGGGTTAGTTGCTCATCGGTTGAGTATTTTAATCGCTCGCCTTAGCAGTTCGGTGAAGCTGTAAGGGGCCTTAAAGCCTACGGCAAATGTCAGCTAGAAAAAAAAAAGGATTTGTCTATATAGGGGGGTTCTAAAATCACATTTAGCGTATTTATTTAAAAAAAATGGGTGCGTGTAACCGTCTCATGCGATTTAAGTAAAACTTGTTATTTAACTTCCGAATTAGCTGATAGATGGCACTACAGATAATGAAACTTTGATTTAATTTGTTACTTACTTACATTGAAACCAGATGGCAGCACGGTCGCGCGCCCATATGTAAATAATTAATTCCATGATGTATATTGTGTTGTAGTATGATTTTTATTATTATTCAATTTATTTTTTTTCCTTTTTTTGTCAAAAATTTTGAATTGATTCGTTTATAAACTATTTATTGACAAAATCAATAATATTTAAAAACCGGATGGTACAGAAACGTGACGCCATATTGCCGTAATGGACTCCCGTTGCACTGTTGTCTATTTACCTCCTAGTCGCTCCTAAAGAAGTTTCACTTCAAAAATCTATATTTTAAATAACAAATTTAATAATTGCACGGATAATCCCATATTTATTAGTATCTCTGTCACGCCTCGTTACTTGAATTTGATAGCGCAAAACGTTGCTTCCAACTCTAAACTGATGTTTATACATTTTAGCCCCTATTTAAAATTATAATTTTTTTTTATATACACTACAATTTTAGTCTAAGTTTATATCAATGAACTACTGCTTGTACGTAGCAGTGATAATTCTTAATACCGCTGCGATAGTTAAAACGCAACGAACTGTTACCCGTGTGTTTCCACACACACGTTTGCCGATCTCTAGTAGCAACCGTCGGTTGTACATAATTCAAATTGTATTTCTAACAAATCTTTAGGAAATCCCACTTTCAAAGAATAGACTCAATAACATTGTTCTAATATTGTTTTTGAAGTGGAAATCTGTTACACCAATAGGTGTGTTCCAGCAGTTGCAATTGAGAACTAGTCCCCTCTAGGTTGAAACGTGTTTAGATCTTGGTCCACATTCGTCATTTAACATCAGGTGAGACTGTGTTCAAACGCTAAAGATGCGTTTTATTTCCGTTATTTAATAAGGATTAAATAAATGTGTTCTAAAAACGGAAATAAAACGCATCCATTTTAGAAATAAAATTTCACATTCACTCCAACTCCTCGTTTACGCAGAGTTGCAATAATTGAAGATGCCACATCGTGGCAGCGGTTTTTATAATATGCGATGTGATATATGCTTGAAAAAAAAATCGAAAGTAGGTATGATTTTGGAGACGTTAAAATAGAGGTTATAATGTTACATGATACAGAAAAAATTCAGTGATAAATGTGATTCAATGAAAAATTATATAGCTGAAACCAGTAAGTGCTAACTGGATCATTCACATGTATTTCATAACACTTGCGATGGACCAAGGTCGGAGATATTAGCGGTTACTTGTTAAAATGGATGCTTGTGACGTCACTAAATGATGTCCTCCTGCTAAAACACGGGTCACGATGCTCCACCAGCCCGATAGTTTTATTCTCTTTACTATTAACATAAATATTTATGAAACAGAATAATTTATTAATAGCGTTTTAAAATCCTTTAATTAAAAAAAAGATTTAACTCAAAATTTACGTTTGTCGAGTTTTGACAAAAAAGTAAATTAACATTTCTAGAGGAATATGCACGTCCAATTCAAAAGCCACTTCAATACCTACGATTAAAATTACGAAAGTAGGTGACTATTGTTCTCTTTTTTATTTATACGTGTGAAAAACTTAGTTTCCGAAGAAAGGGAATAAAGTGAAATAAAATAAGTCGATGCTTTAACAAAAAGTAAGTATTTAATTTACTTTAATTAGATTAAAATATATACATTATTCAGATTTCATTTTGAAGAATTATACGTTGTTTTTTCGGTGACATTGTGACTTACTTCAGTTTTATGCTAACTTTTGTAGTGTACTTTGCTTTGTTCACCTAAAAAGTACACATATATTCACAGTATACATATAGCTCATGGAAATCGTTCGGTGACATTGACGCGAGTTCCATGATTATTGTTCACCCAAAAAAGTGCTCAACGCGCCTGAAGAAGTTTTCACTTCAAAAATCCGTTAACTTGCGTTACATGTGAATCCGTCTTTAACTTAATCACGGTTTCGGTAGATGTGAATCGGTTTTTATTATTGAAGTAGGTGGTAAATATTACTTGCTGTAGGTTACAGTAAGTTTCCATCATCGATAGCTTAAATTATTTTCATTTGGCGCCTTTTATGGGTAGGAAACTATAAACAATAAGTACCTATCGCATTCATAATGAAATATTACAAATCTAAGAACCAAATTTGTACATGAAGCCATTGTGACTGGAAGCGCCCATAGACAATCGTTATTCCATAATTGTAAAGCGCCTATTGGTCATCGCACGTCGTGCCGCCATTTTGTTTGTTAGTATGCGAACCGCGTTTCCCGCCAAGACGTTCGTGCCGCGCCCAACACGATAGAAAGAATCATGATAAAGGAATTTATGTTCGGCTTGCGTATGTGAAGGTATATGATAAACGATGAATAAGTAATAAGTGTTTCTACGTATTAATGTACATGATTTTTTTTTAATATGCGCATTATAGTTATAGCCCATTGTTGTTTTCGACTGTACTGATTTTTTTTGTTCACCGGGGCCAATGCCAGGGGAAACATGTATTTCTGTAATATAAAAAAGTACGTGAATATCAGAATATTACATGTATTTGAAACCTTAATACAATTATATAAAAATCTTATCACTGCATATTATAAAACAAAGTCCTCCGCCGCGTCTAGACAGTCTAGACGTCTGTCTGTTCGCGATAAACTAAAAAACTATTGAATAGATTTTCATGCGGTTCGTTAATAGACAGAGTGATTCACGAGGAAGAATTAGGTATATGATTTGTCAAGTTTTTTTTGTAAATTGGTTGAAATATAACGATGATTGTTAGAAATGTCGGAAAAAATCAAGCCGCCTGGAAGATTTCTTCGAAAACACTGTCTATTCCTTTTGAGATATAACAAAACAACTGAGATAATAAACGACGCAGACGAAGTCGCGAGTAGCAGCTAGTTACTGTATAGATACCACTTCCTAAGGAAAAACATGAACTTTATTATTGCCCCAGCTCAAGAAGAAAATGTTTTTTAACGTCTTATAGGTCGTAGCGTTTGACTACACACTTCTTCTGGTGTTAGACGACAAACACGCTTAACCTAGAAGGAATGGCGATTTAGTGCTACTGCCGGAAAACATCCGCAGGTACATGACGATAGGCTTACAACGTGAGCTACGGTATAGCTAGACAAGCGAGTTTAGAAAAATCCCTACCACCATGATAAGGTTCCATTAAGATGTTTTCCTTCGCCGAAACTTCTGGAACACTCGCAACAATTCGAATCTACTTCCATCGACGTCGTGTCCGAACACGTTGACTACTGTGCCATCATCAATTCAAACTAGACAAACTAGAAATTTAGAATTCTGCAATTATACCATACGTTGTAATACTATAAGCACATTTCTCAAAAGAGGTTTCCTCACCGTATCTTCCTTCACCGTCAACCATTACCGAGATTCAAATAAATATCTAAGTTTACTCCATTTAAGAAAGGATTATCTATACATATAATAAGAATGTAAATATAACGAGCCTGTACTTTTTCAATTTACGTGAAAAAAATTTACAGGTGTCTATAAAGAATAAGTAATAGAAAACATATCAGTCATTTTTTTAAATGTCTGTCTGTCTGTCAGTCTGTTTGTATGAACACGCATCACTGCTAAAGTACTGAGTTCACAATAAAACCTAAAAGGAAATGATAAAGCATATCCTCAGGAGTAACTTAGTCTTTGTTTCATTAAAATCGATTCACTCTATTACACGTTATTGTAATTTGTATGACGGCTCGAGATAAGTACGAGAGAAAAGTAGTAATCTACGAGTATATTATAGAGTTTATTTGTTTGGTTGAGTGCTCTAATCCCAGGAATTATTGGCCTGATTTGAAAAATTCTTTCAGTGTTAGATAGCTCATTTATTGAGAAAGGATATATATCCTTTCATGATGCATATCATAATCATATCATGATGCATATGCATCACGCTAAGACCAATAGGAGCGGAGCACCAATGAAGAATGTTTCAAAATCGTTTTTTTTTTCCTTTTGAGTGCTTCCACTACGTATTAGCGTTAGCCCAAAGTAACTATTCCACGAGGACGAAGTCGCGGGCAGAAGCTAGTATACAATATAATTACATGTCGAGTTTGGAACCTATTAACCTTGGATCGATATTCCGCTGGCTTAATTCTGCTACCAAAATCTCTAAGATTGGTAACAATAAGAAATACTCAAGTTTATCTTAACAACAAATTTAAAGTTACTATTGCAGATTAATAGCGCTTTCGGAGACGAAATGAACTTTATTTTCGATGCAAGGATCATTAGTGACATTTCCATAGCACAGTAGATTAGTCTTTAGCTAGATAGATCTGAAGAAAGCTATATGTTACTAAGTTTATATATCTATGTTCTCTGACATTTGCAACTAAGTACTGCTTTTAACGTGTTCTAACCACTTCAGGTTACATTGAGCGTCATGTATAACAAAAAGCCATAGTGGTCGAGTGATTTGACCGGTAGAATATCAATTCGATGTCCGCAGGTTTGAACCCCGGAATGTACCAACGAATTCTTAGGAATTCGCGTACATATACTAATTTAAATTGGTAACACTATCGGCTGACGGTGAAGGAAAACATCGTGAGGAAACCTGACCCCGAGAAATATTCTTGTAGTACCACTGAAATCGGTGAAATCGCTTGAAATCGCCAATACGTCGTGAACTGGCGTGGTGATTAGAAAGAAAGAAAGAAATACTTTATTGTTGGAACAACCATACAATTAAATTAAATTACACAAACTAATTAGACAGAAAAAAAATACATTTTACAAATGAAAAATAGATGTCCAACAATTGGCGAACCCATTCAGCAAAAATCTGCAATACAGTAAGTAGTAGGTACTGCACCGCTGATTTTCGATGGGAGCCTATATGATGATAAACGGACGTTAATGTTAATACAAAATTTGAAACGAACAATCAAATAACACAGACACACGCAACACGTCACGGATGGTTATACTAAAGAGATATAACTACTGAAATCCCAAATTTAGGATTAAACAGAACAAATATAAATTTAGGAGAAAAAAAAGATTAGAAAAAATGTTGGGAAGAGGCATATGCCTCTATATAGGTCTATATAGCCCTACGCTGGGTCTCTTACGTGCTGATGAAGATGTATAACTATCAGCAGCCCGCGACTTCATCTGCGTTTATATTATATTACTATCTACTGTCATCTTAATGTCACTCTAATGATGTATGCAGAGCATGCTGAGATTTTTCTCTGATGATAGAACTTTTTTCCAACTCACTTGACACTTTCCACTATATTATGGCTAATTTAAATAATATCCTATGTAATTACAGCCTATAAAATGGAGTGTTTGACGAAATCGTAGCCCGTTATGTAGCGGAATTTATATTTTATTATAATCTTGTGTTTCTTGATTCTATATTTTGTATTCATTGGTGTAATTTTACGTAGTACAGTTCACTTATTATGCACAAAGGAAATGGATGGGAAGTAATACCACGGAGCATGAATTCTGAGATGCCACAAAGACTCCATGGAAAATTCTAACAAGGAAGCCACTATCTTGTTAGTATATTGATATGATCACAAGACTCTTATAAAATTATTACCTACTCGATAATAGTATTAATAATCTAGAAGATTGGTTGCCAAAATTAAAAGAAAGAAGAAAGTACAGGCTATATATGTTATTTTACAATTATTTTAGGTATTTACGTATTAATTGAGTACCGCGCTTGCCGACCGCTTCTGCGGCCGGCTTACGTTGTCCTTTTTCGCAAGTCTAACTTAACCTATTACCTATCCGATTTATTTTTCACAATTTTTCCATCTTGGTTCGGTTAGGTTAGATTAGACTTGTCAAACAAAGACAACGCAAGCCGGCAGCGGCTGCGGACAGCGAGCACACTCAAAAGGTTTGAGGGTATGTCACCTCCGAACAATCATAGGTTTTTTTTTTCTCGAACTGTCTACGCTTTTGACCTAGCAAGGTCTTAACAGCTTCACCGGACTACTAAGGCGAACGCTTAAGGCACTCAGCCGATTTTATTTTGACAACTAGCTCAAGGTTGCGCGGCACAGCTCGGCTTGGGCTGTTGCCTGATACATGCAATTCGCGACCTATCTTTTTTTTTTTTTATCGTGGGGAAATCCCTTATGGATACACCACCCTCTCGGGGGAGAGGGTGGGTTATGTCCGACTCGCACAGACTAAAACCCCACGGTGTACGTCTGTCGCTATAGTTGGAGCGGCACGAGATCTCTATAGACTTCATCGTGCCACCCCAGCGGTTGGCCCAGCAGCGAAAGCGCCGCCGCCGGGCCCCGTCCTGTTAGGAGACAGCCGGGTACACACCGGCCGTCTCCTCCGTCCGCCGGATCTGTGCAATGGGAAGATGGGCCCCCCGACCCATCTTCCCTAGATCCGGTTACGGTGGGAGGAGGCGGTCAAACTGCCGCCTCCTCCTGCCTGTCCTCCGTTGGCGGAGACGGCCACTTTGAGGATCTTCCTCACGGACCCTCTCCGCCGCCTCCTTCTGCGAGACGACTTCCTCGCAGAAGGAGGCCATTGCGTTCCATACATCCTCACTGCCGAGCATGGCCGCAACCACGCTCGGCAGTGAGAGGTCCCGCCCTACCGCCGCAGCCAGAGTGCGACGCTGCTCCTCCCACGCAGCACACTCAGACAAAGCGTGCTGCGCGGTGTCCGGGTCAACGCCGCACTGATGGCATACGGCGGTCGGCTCCCTGCGTGCCATCCGATGCAGGTACCAACCGAAGCACCCGTGCCCGGTCAGCACCTGCACCAGACGGAACGTCAGGGAGCCCCACTTCCTCTGATTCCATTCCGGCAGGACCGGACGGAACTTCCCTATCTGAGCTAACCTAAGCTAAGCTAACTATTCATACATATATGAGTTGTTGAAACATATATGTGTACCAAGTATACATACCTCAACAACTCTTATATATATTTCGTATCGGATCATTTTCTAAACTATTTCAGTTTGATAAGGGAAAAATATAAAACCCTTCCACTTGCACGTGTAAGCGTGTATGCGTGCACGTGTGTGGAGGTGATATGTGCAATGTGTCGTAGTGATGTAAGATTTTGTGTCACTGTATCGCGCGAGCAGCGTACTCAAGGGCTCCACACCGAGGGAACGGACCTAGGCTTGAGCCATCGCCGAGGGGGGCCTAGTCTGGTGTGCGGGAGCGAAATTTACCCCCAGACCACGGCGGCGTGATCTGTGGTTACGCGGGCCCAATCATAGGTAATTTTGTGTATTACCAACTTAATGATTTTTAAGTCAAAACAAAACAGTTTCGTCTCGGGGTGCTCTTAATGCGTAAGGGACTTTATTTTAATATTAACATGGCATATTGTTAATACTTTCATTATACAAATTTGATTAGTCGTTAGTTATTATTAAAATATTATGTGCATAATGGTCGCAGCCCAGTTGGCCACAAATGGTTGTCACCACATTAGGCCACTGAATGCACACTGACTTAATCTGAAAAGTGACACTCCTAAGCATACGTTTATGGCGGATACACCTGGAGTATCAAAATTGTAATATACTCAGATACAATTTTTGTTTCCTAACATTACCAACTACTATTAATTCAGTACACTAACCTCAACCATGAGTCTCAAAAACCAATAAAATCGAATAATAAAAAAATCATGTCAGATAAAACTGTTTGTTCATTTCGTTTTTACATTATACGGCCATCTTGGAATAAATGTTCTAATGCTGGAGGAGCTCTTAACACCAAACCATTTATCATGTTTTCATTTAGTACAGTTATATACTATTGATTTTATAATCATTTTAATTCAATTATTCATGAAGTAAGGGTCACCCATATTTAATAATTAAGAAAATATAACTATTGCAAAAGAATTTGATAATGGTAATTTTTTGGCCAGTTAAAATTAATTCTTATTCTTCTTATTTATTCCATATGAAACCAATATATGTAAATATGGAGCATAATATATACTAAAACCTAGCTAAGCTACCAATGATAAAAAAATAATAAATTGGTGCTTGTGATTCCATAATAAAAGTGAAAGATTATAAATAAAAATATATACATTATATTATATACATATCGGTGTATAAATAAATAGTAGTAATATTTTAAATTCACACAATACACACATAACAAACATAAACTGTATCTATTGGGACCATAGATTAAGTTTTGTGGTGGTAGACGACGATATACCGCAATGAATATTATACACAAAAAGCACTGTTGTGTGTGCGAAACCTTTTAAAACATTGTCTATGGGCGCGTTCCACAAGACGTTCACAACGCTCACAACAGCCTTTTAGTCGTTCCACTAGACAACATCGAGCGTTGTGGTCGCGCCGAAAACGTCATTAATGACGTCATAACATACGCTCACACGAAGCTCACGACGCCTCATGTCTGGAGATGGGTCGACGTGAGCGTTGATAAAATTGACGGGATATTCAATAAAGATGGCGACCATAAAAATGTCATTATTTGATTCAGTAAAGAATATTTATATTAAATAACATATTGTATTTAATAGATTAATTAAATTTATTAATATATATATATGAAATATGTTAATTAAGTTTTGTTAATTTTAAATTCTATTTAAAAATGTTTGGAATCGTTAAATTATTAAATATAAAAATTGAATTATACATTTATCTTTCAATATACTTACTTAAATCAATTGACATAATAATTATTACAATTTACTGTTAAGACATAACCTCTTAAAGTTTTTGCTTTATTTTTTCTAGATCGCCATTTGTATTATTTACCTGAACGCTCAAAACGCCCCATTATGCATTCCATTTGGGTGTACGATTATAACGCCCGGGTGTAAGTGGAACGGGAAAATACGCGGTTGTGAGCGTCAGCGTTGTGAGCGCTTAGTGGAACGTAGTCTTGAAAGTTCCAAACTGTCAAGCAGAGATGCTGTCAACCACAGAGTATAATATAAAACTGTAATGTTACGTAGAGTACTGGAAATCTAGCTTCATGCTATTGTGTGTCTCTTTCATAGATACTGATAAAGTAATAGGCTATCTCAAATTGTATCAAGTAGTTATTTCCAGCTGACAAATGACAGCTTACGATCGATGGGCTCCATAAAAAGAATTGTTATAAATGAAAATTTAAAGTAATAAACTAAAGTGGAAAGATATTATTATATAGTCTCTACGTTCAAACGTCTGTATGGTCAATCTACGCATTTTCTCGACAATGTTCAATGTGGTTTTAAGCTAGGAGAGATAACAAAAAATAAACAATGAGGGAACTACAAGATTTTACAAGTATATTGAATATAATATTTATTATAAGTGGTGGTGTATTAACGTTTATTATTTTGTTCATATTTGCGAAGAGACAGATCACACGATTTGCCCTTCGATCGCGAAGAGGTCCACATGTACCTATAGGATCAGATGCCAAAAAAGTGAGTTAGATTTGATAATTACAGATTTATTAATTATTTTATACCTTTGTGATCCTATGTACAATCAATTTCTATAATTGATAATTTTTTAAACCATTTGCAATGTTTAATTTTTCGTTTGTACATTCCATTGTGTTAAAAACTTTTTATTGCCTCTTCACCCATAATATACTTCCTTCAGAACTTGATTCTTTATATTATAACAATATATTTTGAATTTTTCTTAGTTTTCACTTACATTGTAATGATGTAAGTGCATTGATGGTTGTATATCTTTTTATTCATACTTACAAGTTCAATAAAGCCATAAAATTAATACATTTTTAAGAAATTAATAAACTTTTTATTTGGTCAACACATAATTACACAATTGAAAGTGTTATGTTAACAAACATTAAAACAAAAAATATATTATACAATCTGTGACCTAGTCGTATTTTGAGGTCAGTTATTAAGGGAAACATCTGATAAATTTGTGAAGTCTTTATTATATTACTTTAAATGTCTGTACTGTGCGTTTGTTGTGTGGGTATATTTCAAAAGTGGAATGATAGCAGTTTATTTCCACTCGTGAGTCTACGAAAGATTTAAAGGTGGTAGGGCCACGCTGAAGCTATTACTGAATGTTTCGGCATGAATGGGTCACCTTGTCCAGGGTAGTCCCACCCACTCATAGAAAACCGACATGAAGTAACACTGCTTGCTTTGTTCGGTCAGTGAGAGTGTCGGACGCCCACCTCTTCTCCCCCTCTCATTTCCCCCTCATGTAACCTATCAGGCTGGCAATGCATAACAATGACTAACTGACTGACTGCTACAGCTTGTTACAGAGTAAAATTAATATTTATAGGCTCTTATTTTCGTCATTTCAGTGTCTAAGGAAAGAGATAGAACGTAGAATTGAAGCAGTTCCAAGAATCATGTATGAACCTCGATTGCTTAGTACAGAACCTTCACATTACATACTGGAACCACAACAACCATATCATTACCGTTTTAGGGCTGTCGATGATGTGAAGACACTTGGTAAGATATAATATAAATTTATAACTAGCTGGTCGCCAGAATGTTTGTGAGCTTTATGCTAGCTGTTGTTCTTTTTGGACTGTACTTTACTTTCCATAGTGTAGTAACGAGACCTATTTTTGTCACTTACTTTTTGGGGGCACATTAATTTTCGATATTTATAAATCCATTATTTTTTGTATCTCAGTATGTGCAAAAATGTACACCATGTTATTTTGGGTACTTGCACCATATAATAGTAAGATACTGTTCTAAAAATTTTCAGAAGGAAAACCAGCTTATTGCAATTTTTCGGTATTTTCGAATTTCGCTTTAAGGGCACTGCATTCTCCCGCGTGCCCCTACAAAAAAAGCTTAGGTAATAACTAATATTATCCAATAGAGATTCATACATATTAATAATTGTTTAGAGGATGAGATAGCTAGACAGGAGCCCGGGCTCCGGCGGCACCCACGTGAGTCTTTGCGTGCGTTCCTGTTGTCTTCGCTAGCGGCTCCGTTGGACGGGCGTGGGCAGAAGCTGGTCCACCAGTTCTGCGACACTTACGAGTATGCGAGGCACCACCCTGGCGAGTTTGGTGAAGACGAGTACCAATCTTACAGCAGGCTCTTACTCAAGTTAATAGATGCGTAAGTTAACTTGTAAAGTGATATATCTGTAAACGGATGATAAACAAATATTATAGTAGACATTATTTTACTTTTTGTAATCTAATCATGAACTCTGATTTAGGTAGAAATACTCACTTAAAGACAGTCAAATACACACTAATTCTCACACCGAGATACTCAATTAGCACATATACTAACATTTTTACATTTATAATGTAATTTCGATTGTATGATTCACAAACGAATATATGTATGAATAGCTTAGAATAGTTTATTTAGGTCAGATTGGGATCTCTTTCGGTAACAGCCTTTTTTTTTTTTTTTTTTTTTTAACGTGGGGAAATCCCTTATGGATACCCACCCTCCCGGGGGAGAGAGTGGGTTATGTCCGAGTCGCACGGACTAAAACCCCACGGTGTACCGACAGACCGTTGTGTGGGGGCGGCAAGGGATCGTTCAAGCTAATCAACCTTGTAGAGCCGCCCCCACGGTCCGCCCGGCGGAAGGTGACCGCCGGGCTCCTACCTATAGAGGGACAGACCGGGCACACACCGGCTGCCCCCCCTCGTCCGCCGGACCTGTGCAATGAGGAGATGGGCCCCCCGGCCCACCCCCTCAGGTCCGGCTACGGTGGCAGGAGGAGTTGGGCAAAGCGCCGCCTCCTCCTGCCAATCCTCCGTTGGCGGAGACGGCCACTTAACGGGTCTGCCTCGCGGGCCCTCTCCGCCGCCTCCTTCTGCGAGATGACGTCCTCGCAGAAGGAGGACATCGCTCGCCAAGCCTGTTCGCTGCCGAGCATGGCCGAAACCACGCTCGGCAGCGATAAGTCCGTTCCCACCGCCGCCGCCAGAATGCGGCGCTGCTCCCCCCACGCAGCACACTCAGACAGAGTGTGCTGCGCGGTATCTTCGACAGCGCCGCACTCGTGACAGGCGGCGGTCGGCTCCCTGCGTGCGATCCGGTGCAGGTACCACCCGAAACAACCGTGTCCGGTGAGTACCTGCACCATCCGGAACGTCAGGGAGCCCCACTCCCTGGAGATCCACTCCCGCAGGACCGGGCGGACGGCGTCTATGGTAAACCGTCCGAACCGCTCGTCCTTCTTCGTCGAATCCTTGAGCGTGTTACCTAAACAAAGTCGACTGAGTGCATTAAGTGCTCGCCTTAGTAGTCCGGTGAAGGTGTAAAGATAGCATAGTCAGTTCGAGAAAAAAAAACAATTATAATGTTATACACAAAACACACTCAGTATCTTTTCCATACATCTTTTTTTACATACACACACTCACTAATAGCATAGAAGCCAAAAATATGAAAGCATGCATATAGGTTCTCAATTTGCTGTATATCCTATAATGTCTAATTGTTTATGGTCACTTTTATTGTATGTAAAACTTAACATGTTCACAATATTTGTAACTGTCTCCTACGACACAGTGTATACTAACACGGGAAGCAGGGACCCTTTTTATCTGTAGAAATCTAATGAAATACCAAATAAAGATTATTATTATGTTTTTGCTCTCCACCTAGAAAGTACCAGGCTGAAGTATAAAGTAATGTTCGCTATAATATTTAATGGTGGATTTCCGCAAAGCAACGGCTTCTTCAATCAAATAAGATGATAAAAAACATAGAGTTAATCATTCACTACACTCATTTAAAGATACTGAACCACTAAGTTGTGTGAAAACTTGAACATTTTATTTGTTATTTGAAAGGAGGTAGTAGTTTTAGAAACCAAATTTTATTGAAAAGTGTATTGTTATAAAAATATGATTAATTAAATACTTGGGATGAAATGAACCCTCCCATTATGTCTAATCTGTATGTATTTGGTAAGAGATATTAAAGATTAAATATTCTAAAATGTTGCTCCATTATCATTTTAGTTTTATCTACGATGGTGGACGTGAAGGGTGACTCATATCATACTCTCAAATGAAATAGCATGTACCAAAACTCGTAAAGATTCCAAAAATGACGAGAATTGAATTTTACTTGACCTCCTTAGACACTTCTATACTATAGAATGAATACTTAGTACTTGCTTTTGTCACTTATAGTTCTATCAGGTTGTTTAATTTTTATTACTCTCTATAGCAGTGAATTTCCATTTTTTATCAGTGCTTTTTCACAGGGAATAAAGGCAAACATGCTTCATTATCTGTTCAATATAATTGTCCACAGTGCAACTGCATTAATTTCTTAGTGATATAGGTGTTACTGTTTCTGTAAATAAACTCTTTTTTTGAGTGTTTTTGGATTATATAATACCAATACCAAGGACCAAGGACTATGGCTTTTTAAGAGATGAAACTAAACCTTTCCATTTGATCAGTGTATATTGTCGACAGTGCCCGTCTACTGAGGAGTACTGGTGTCGGCACTGGAGTGACAGTGGGACGTGGAACTCCTCGCAGCAGTCCACAGCGCCGTGCTGCAGCAGCGCGACTCCTGGACCCTGCTAGATTAAGGCCTGCTGCGTTGGCAGCGCTACCTGCATTGCCCGGAGCCAATAAGCTCCCCTCAGCGCTACACAATCACTATACCGCTTTAGATGTGAGTGTTTTTCTTTATTTCAACATGTTTGTAACGTGACAGTAGTGATTTACAGTTACATAGTAATGAAACTATAGGACGATACTAAGGTTTCTTCCAATACTACTTTGGTCAGCTACCACACTCAAGTTGACAATTAGTCACCAAACATATTAATATATTGCTTAAGATTGTAACCGAATGCTAAATGTTATAAAGAGTGAATAAAATGAAAAGCAAATATATACATGGACGGAGAGGGAAAAAGAAAGAACTATGTTATAAACCAAGAGAGATAGGATAGAACAAGATAATAATACTGGATTAGATGTTGCTTTCAATTTCCACCTGAAACTGATTGGCTGTTAAACAAATTTCATTACAACAATAAATAATTTTGTTTTGGTAATATTAGCAGTTGGAAGTTAATGTTTTCCCAACAGTGTGACAGTCTGAAAACAAATATAATTTTCATCTATCACTTGTGAAAAATAGCAGTGATAAAAAAATATATGATTATTTTAGAAGAGCTGTATATCGCGGTGTAAAAGTCAGACAGACGTATCTACATTTTCTTAATTTTACAGGAGAGTAAATATACTTTGAAAATTCGCCTCTTCAAACTTTACCAGCTTTTTAATAGACTTAATATGCAATTGACGAAAGAAAAATATATACTAATATATTAACATATTGCTTTGAAAAAGTTAAGGATTATTTAATTATATATGCTTACATGGACACAATACATATATATTTAAAATTCGGTTGACATACGATAGTGTGGCCCTTCGTCATTTTTTAAACTTTTGTTTTTATGCTACTTAAAATTAATTAATACGTCATTTATGACAGTAAGTTTTATTTTGTGTAATAACGTATAAGCTTTTACGTTCATATGGTTCGTAGGATATTGTAAAACAAACAATATTGTAGGAAAAATAATTATTGTATTTGCAAATACGTTCCCGTAACTCTTAACTGGTAGTAAGATAATTAAAACTAATTTAGCGGTACTCATAATAGGTTTTTATGGCTCTATTAAAAGTGATTCTTATGTTATACCGTTCTTTTGGAATTCGTGAAATATTGGATATAATGTTACCTCCTTTTGGCACTTCATAAAGGACCACATTCTGATCTGGTTTATGAAAAAAAAAACGATTTTTGGATTTTTTGTAGATACGTTCATCTGGTTCTTATAGCGCGATATTTTCATGGTAAATAGATGGATGAAAAGGCGAAAGGTGTTTGAGATACCTTGTGACCCATTACTGACCTTGAAACTCAAGGGCAAGGTGTATAAAATTATTATGAGAAGACCAGTCATGCTTTATGCATCTTGAGTGCTGAGAGTGACGATTGAGAGATTACATGTGACAGAGAAGCGAATGTTTGTGAATAGAACCAGTGACAGAGAAGTTGAGGAATAATAGGTTAGCATGGTAGCTAGGAAATTATTGAGTATCATGTGGACGGATATAGGTGTAGTGGAGGACCGAAAAAGGTATGGATGGATTGTATGAAAAATGATGTGTATAAAACTTCGATCAACAATAACTAGATAAAGGGTCACGTAGAAAATTGAAGCTAAAAGCTGTCCGCGTAAATATATACTTATGTGTAGCTATTTGTTTGCTAAGAAAGGGAGAAAAAAAGTTTTAAAACAGTTTTAAGTTAACCATGGCACCAAGTAACAAAGTCACAAATGTTCAAAATATTATCTAATACTTACTATAAAACGAGCAAAGCAATAAATTACTCCCCTCACAAATGAAAAGACAACATAAACAACATTTAGTGTGAATTCAACCTTAACACCTAATGAATAAAGTACGTTTTCCCGTTTATTGTACGTATTTGCGCGTGGTTGGAGAGCCTAGGCCAAACATTTGTACCACAGGTTTAAAATCGCTAATTTTGTTCAAAATTTGATATTATTTGTTAGTTTAAAGCTTAAAATATAACTTATTCAACATGTATTTAGTGAAAGTAAGATACTCCGGCCGTTAAGTTGCTTTTTCGGGTGTAATTTTTGCATCTTTTGAATACACTGCGTCATGTGAAACGTGCTTACATTGGCTGTGTTTCAAACAAACTAAACAAAATAAAACTCACGTTTCAAGTGAGCTCTTATTTACCGAGACGTATTTTTCGCGCCGACCCTTTATCTAGTTATTGTTGATCGAAGGTATAAAAGGTGTGAATACTGACGGAACATCTAATAGGTGAGAGTGGAAGAGGAAAACATATTGTGCCGATACACTTAGGTGGGAAAAGGATAAAGTCCGCTCTGCGTAAACTGAGCTTTGCATTTGTGTGAGTGCACATACTCGTAGATACGCGTCGCAACTCCGCCGCGCTCCTTCCACACTTTACCTCTTGTACTGGTAGTAGCGTCGCGTGTTTCATTATTTATATTTTGTTTTTGTGTTCGATTTATTAGTGAAATGGCTACCAACACAAATAATCGAAGAATACGAAAACCTCTAAATAGTCTAGTAAATACATTTTGTATAATTTAAATAGTTATTTTAAGACATGAATGATAAAGACATCAAATGTCACTACATCTCTGACTTCTCAGTCACACTTAGATATGTATACATACTCATCAGTCATACATCCTAGCTGGCCTATATTTTAACAATTTTTACTGAATTTAATTTTATTTTATTTTTATATTATGTACCTACCTAAAACATAATATAAAAAATATTTTTAAAAGTTTTTTGTGTGGCTGTTCTTTTGGTAATCACTGACACACATGCAAAGCTCAGCTTGTGCTTCGACGGCTGTAAGATGATGGTTATTATGGCAAACGATGATTTTATGTTGTCCGAGGCTATTGAATCAGTCATGATTCGTTGAAATGTTGGTGAACAGAACATGGCGGCGGAGTTGAAATGCGAGGACGAGGGGGGTCGGGGAGTGCCCGCGGGGGGGAGGCCCGCCCGGGATGAGACCGCCGTCTGAGGACACGCCACGGGGAACCCCCCGGGTTCTACCGTACCGTATGTTATAACCGAATCACCAACAGACCAGCCATGATGAGTTATCAATTGTCCAACACTTGCTAGATGTGTTACATGGCTGCAATTGTTATTTGAAATATTTTTTTTCATAAGGGGACTGTTCCAATATTTTTGAATTAGTAACATTTTTGTCATTTCTGACCGCCCCGTCTCCCTGCTCAGCAAAATTAAGCAATGCTCTTACCCCCTTCTCCCTCCTTACGTAAACATTTATATAAGTATTTTGAAATCTGTTCTGGTTAAATAAATAAATTTTGCTGACGTAATCACCCCAGACCACACTCTATGTTATCAAAAATAAGCAAATCAAAACCCCAAACCTCTCATCAGTGATCATCAACGTGTTACTTGAATAGACCCTAATCAAGGGATACGCATTCGGGTGTTGTCATATATTCATATATTTAATGGCCATGTTCTAACATGACGCACCCTTAATTAAAAAGAAGCAACTCAAAAATTGAATTTTGTGGTAAAATGCTTTTCAAGTTTACACATTCAACATAAATTTATCTTGAAAATTAATGAAACGTTTTAAGTTAGCTCTAAAAGCAGAGATAAGTAGTGTAATTATACTCCCATTTTAAAAGAAAGTTCGTAGTTAATTCAGTGTTTATAAAATAGTTTCAATGCAGACGAGTAACAACGTAATGCACTAAGATAATTAGCATAAAGTTGAATGAAATCGTTGTGTCATCGAAAAAGCTACTTACATTTTTTTAGAATAAATTTTAATCGTATTGAAGTAACTGTTGAATTGAACGCATTCTTCTCGCAAAGTTAATTTAGTTTCTGGTGACAACTCGAAAAACGTACATTAAGAGTTAATTTTTTTTTATTAATGGAGCGATTTGAACATATGCTTCAGGTTTAGATTTCAGAAATCACTATTATTACAAAAGATAATGTATTATTAAAGACATCATAATTTTGCTGTTGATTATTGGTTATTATTACTTACAATGACAGTGATTAATGTTAGCAGAACTTGCTAACGAGCAAGCGTTATGTAACAGGTAATAAGTGTGAAAGGGAGATCACGTAGTTGTTCACACTCAAAACGAAGGTACTATCGAGTACTCATTACATTATTGTATAATCGTTATAAATTACAATACAACCAGCAAAATAACCAACAGGAGAATAATTAATAACAGTTTCTAACAACAATTTTTGTAAAATCTTATCTCCGCTATCTTTGGTACCCAATAATTCAAATCTACTATGATAAATGGTGGACGAATTATCGTTAACTGTATTGTGCGGTTTCATTATTTGCAATGTCAAATTATTCATTTATACTTTGATCTAAAAAGGCCTATAGCGACCAGTTAATCAAACATTTGGTACACTCATATATCTACTGAAGCGATCTCTAGTGGAAACGCGTAAGAAATAAACCTAGAAGTACAGAGAACTATAGGTTGTTTTGTGTTTGAAATTTATAGAAATTAGTATTTGATTTGATCGGACAAAAGTATGTCGTGTGTGTGATCTCTAACTATTCCTTAATAGAATAAGCTTGTAGAATATAGTAAATATTTAATACATATGAAGTGTATTTTTCTTCATGTACAAATTAAGTTCTTACAATATAGGAATTAATAAATCAGAATAATAGAATTAAAAGTCAATTAAGGTATTGCCATATCGAAAAACGTTCCTAAAACACCAGTATTTTTGATATTCAGTTTATGTGGATTAATGGTGTAGCCAGGATTTGAAAAATTTCTGAATGACCTTTCATTTTTAATTTTTTTTTCCACATTTACTTTTTTATTATAGTACATAAAAACCTATAAGTTTCTAATTCTTTTACCGATACATTTTTCATTTGGACTCTGATTCAGATTCTGCTTAATGGCCTCTTTAGAAAAAAATAGATGTAGTATATTATTAAAACTATACTCAAATAAATAATTAAATCAATGGTTTTATTGACTTGAAGACGAACAGTTATTTATTATTAGTGGCTTGTATAATGGAAGTAGTAATATTATCTGATAATAAAATCTTAGGGGAAAAAAATGTATATATAATATATTTGTGCGTTGTTTTGATTACATAGGATGTGTATGTTATATAAATGTGATTTTTTTTATTAAAATAAAATATGTAAGTATTTAACTTTGTTTTATTTCAACTTTATCTATGAGTACAAGTTGGATGTTAAGTTGAAACAAAAGTTGTATAACGCTACGAAGTTAGTTTGAAGAGTTTTCTTTTGACATTTGACAATCGTTATATATAAAATTCTTCTGTCCGTGTGTATGTGACTGCACTTCTAAATGGCTGGACAGATTTGATGAAATTTTTTGTGTGTTTTGGTGGATTCAAGAATGGTTTAGATTCACAATGGGGCCCGATGGATAGCGCTGCGGTATATTTTAGATTTTTTTTATTATCAAGGCAGGATAACGTCCGCCGGGCCCGCTGGTATTTTATATATATACTAGCCCCTGCCCGCGACTTCGTCCGCGTAGTAATAGTTACTACTCTGGGCCAACGCTGACATGCAGCAGAAGCTCTCAAAAAGAAAAAAACATCTCGATTTTGAAACATTTTTCATCTGTGCTCCGCTCTTATTGGCCTTAGCGTGATGATATATAGCCTATAACCATTCTCGATGAATGAGCTATACAACACTGAAAGAATTATTCAAATCGGACCAGTAGTTCCTAAGATTACCCCCCTACAACGCCACAACTTCACAAACTCACAAACTTTACCTCTTTATAATATTAGTATAGATATACTTGTGTATGTTATTTATTGAAACTTTGCAATAGATTTTAATTTCGTAGTTCGATATTGGACTTCCCTAAAAAAAATTTTTAACATTTTAACTTGGTAAGCCTAAAGTCACGATATTTGATTGTGATTGAATGTTACGAGTGTTACGAGTTACGAATACTTTATTACACTGAGTTTAAAATATTTTCATGTCCTTCACCATTTTTAATGAGCTTAATAAATTTTACATAAAATAAGTAATAACTCCTTAGTGAAGTCTATTTTAGGAGGGGGAAAAACAAGAAATTAATATTTGTATACATTTTAATCAAATACGACACAATATAAATGATTAATATAAATAGATTTAGTAACATATATATATATTAATAACATATAAGCAGATAACGACACACTGACTGTGGCTAAATGGCACGTTATAATAACTGTAAAGCGCTTTCCAAAAACCGTTCTTTTTTTACCAAATTTCTAATTTTATTTACAAATTATATATGAGATATAAGGCTCATATAACAAACAATATACTGAGATTCATGTTTATTAGGTGTTCCTAATATATGTTTTAAATAAATTACAATGTTTTCTTTTCAATTTTAAATACAGTTTATACGCTTTTACTGTTATTACTATCAGGAATAGATATTACGTTTCTAAGTTTAAAACTTTGAACAAAATTGTGGGTATATTTAAATTTACTCGTTTACAATTTCTGTGCCGAAGTGACTCTCCCTGAAACAAATATAAAATAATTTTATGACGAATACAAAAAAATTGAAGATGTATTTAGAACAATATGGAATTCCCTCCATCACTTGTAGTAACAGATAAAATACGTACGGTGACGTATCGTCACGTATCAAATGTCATTAAAAAAATAAATTAAAATTGACATGCCTCGAAACTCAAAACAAGCACAAGACATGATAACTGGAAGAAATCTAAAGGTTATTATTGCGTCGCAACATCTTTTAATAGTACATTTGCTCTACCAGTTTATCTTTATATATACATTTCTTCTGTACGTGTGTATGTCACCGAACTCCTCCTAAACGGCTAGACCGATTTTGATGAAATTTTGTGTGCGTGTTCCAGTGGATCCGAGAATGGTTTAGATTCACAATTGGACCCGGTAGCTGGCGCTGCGGTTGAATTTAAGATTTTTTTTTTATTATCAAGGCAGGACAACGTCCGCCTGCCCGCTAGTATTCTATAAAATTATTTTATTGCAAACTGCAAAAACTCTCAATGTGGCAATGTGTAAACTTCAAAATATAAACATTATAGACGGCTAGCAAGAGTCCCACTGTTGGGCCAAAGTTCTCTCCCCAAAGTTATTAAGCATAATTATAACATCAGGTCATGACGTTTTGGCGATTTTGAACGTTCAGAACGCTACCATTCTACATTTTTTTCACATACGGTGTAACACAGAGAATCGACGTGAAGTACTAGGCGGGAGGCACACTGCCCCTCTCCTCCCCCTCCCCAACCGCCCAAACATGGGCTGGTAACACACTTGCGACTTCGCTGGTATTGCTAGTGTCTATGGACGGTGGTGATGACTTAACATCAGGTGACCCACCTGTTCGTATGCCTCCTATGATATAAAAAAAAAGAAACAAGAAAATCATTTCTCAGGTTTAGGTTTCCGCACGATTTTATGGATACTGTTATCAATTTAAACTAGTTGATGTAAGCGAATGCCATAAAATTTGCTGATATACGTTGAAAATTTGCTGATATACGTTGAGATTTGAACCTTCTATCAGCGAATCGATGTTCCATTAGTTGTTAAACATTTAATAAGACGACTGCGCTTGTGCAGTGGTCGAACGTCGACCATAGATTTTTTTTTACTGATAACACCAAATCTCGTCAAGAGGGATATGTTTCTTAACCCTTTAGTTAGTAGATACAGCCATCGGGCTGTGGTCTCTCCCTCGTGGGACATTGGATTACAATTTAAAAGTGGCTATAAAAGATGATAATGGATCCATTACAAAGGCAATAATCTTAAAGAACCGATCTAAAATAGTCAAGTAAAATAACAAAACTTGCTTACGATTACAACGACGTTTGACATAACTGATAAAATAAACGAGAGTAGAAGAAAGGTCTGCAAGACGAAGAGTGCAGAAAAACAAAAAAAAACCGTTCCGCCACTGCTTATTTATATATAGATTGAAAACTCACAGTTTGGTCCATATATGATGTTTGGCGAAGTGAGGAGCGTGCCGCGAAGCGAGCAGCGCGCGTTGGCAATGCTGCGGAACAGCACCGGCGTGCACAGCACAGCGGGTGTGGCACAGCCACTCCAATACCTGATGCACAGGAACGATCCCCCATTAGAACTCACCCAGATAATATATGATTTATAGGCCAGGGTTGATTCTAAATGCTATCCTGATCATGACCCTCGTCAGACTGAAATAGAGCACTTCCAAGGTGTCATGTCTACTCCACCTGTAGGGATAGACTCTTTTCGTGGCGATTGTTCTGATCCCTTCTGTGACTCTAGTGCAGCGATATGCCGTAAACTATTCCACTGTCCACGCTGCAGGAAAACCTATCCCATCATACTGGAATTTAACATTTGCTTGACAGGTGTAGGTACATCCAGCACAAAAACCGTTCAGGTGACAAATATGTTTAGAACGGTTTCATAAAAATTCACATTTGAGAAGACATCCCGATGCCAATCATACTAGGAAAGGTGTTAATAAGTGATCAGTGTGTTCAAAATATATAAAAGATAAAAGTAATACATATGCAAGTGCATACAGGACGTGTGCCACAGAAACAGTATAAATGTGACCGGTGTAATAATAAACGTTACACGTCTCTTAACAGGCTCAATAACCACAAAGTTGTTTGCTCGGGTGAGTACATTCTAAAATATTATGACATGTGTACGAAGGTATTTGATCATTCTAGAACTTCGGTAACGGAAGACATCATGATATTTGTACAGATGTATTCTGACCGACCCATTTGAGAAACAACCATCTTTCTACAATTAGTCTGTCGAACTCTAATGAAATCATAATTGTATGTAGTTTGTGGCGGGATCTTAGTCTGGAATGTCGTGGTTTTTATATTTTATTCATAATTTTGTATTATTTAACTCATATATTTGGTAATATCGGTGGCTTTTTACACAATATACATATAACACATAAATTCTCTGGAAAGTTCTAACAGGAGGTCCACCATATTGTTAGAACATTGGGATTATCGCAAGACACTTGTAACATTATGATAATCTACTCGACAATCGTAGTAATAATCTGGAAGGTTGATTGCCAAAAATAAAAGTGAAAAAAGAGGAAATTTCATAGGGAAAAGGATTCTAGCTCATTCTAACCTGTGAGGCACATTCGGTCCATCCTTCCCGGTGTAAGAGGGCAGCGACTGCTGCTGCTAGTAACACTCTGTTGCCGTTGCGGTCAACGACCTGGTCATCGGGCTCGAAGGACCAATGTCCGCTGAACACTATCACGCTTAATATGAACACGTCGCAAAGGTACAGCTTTGCCGATTCGTCTTCCGTTCTGTGAAATGGATCACTAATACATTATTATAATTTCAATGCTCAGGGATTGTTCAAGTATTACGTTAGTATATTTTTTGTAATTTCTGTCCCACCCCCATGTAAGCAAAAGTAAGTAATGCTCTTACTATCACCCCCTCCCCCTCCACCTACGATTAGATTTTTCAGAAAATCCCAAACAGTAAATATTAAATATTGCTGTCATAATTTTATTTTTTTAAGATTAAATTTTTTAAGATTAAAATCTTAATTTTTTAAAATTTAATTTAAGATTTATAAACCGAGAACGTACTTCAAATTTTGCCGTCTGTAAGGTATTTGTTTTTTTTTTTAATGTTCTTCATATTTTACACGTACAAAATTTAAAGATCTCGAAAAATAATGTAAAATATTAGAAACGGCTAAAATTGGATTTAGCTAATTTTATAAAATCTTATAAAGAGATAAATATAAAAATTGCGTACTCGTTAAAAGCGACTTGGGTGCGAGCCATCAGCTGGAGGAACCACTCCCTCGTGGAAGATTCCTCAGGTTTAGCCGTTTTCAATGCTGGTTTTATGCATCGAAGTGAGAAATCCTGTTCCCTATAAAATTAATAGTAAATATCTATCGCCAAACAACTTACATACATATATAATAGCAATGTAAATGTAACGTATCACTTTTTTTTCATTTTTTTGAAAAATATTGTTACAGGTGTCTTGGAATAAGTAATAAAAAAATACATTTCAATCATTTTTAGAAATGTCTGTCTGTTTGTATGAATACACATCACGGCTAAAGTGCTGCGTTTATGATAAAACCTGTTCAACAAAATCATATATATCTTCGGGTAAAGTTTATTCTGTTTCATTAATATCGGTCCACTCTATCAAAAGTTATTGTAATTTGAATGACGGCTCGAGGTGAGTACGAGAGAACAGTATTTAAGTAAATCCATGCCAAGGTGAGGTTTTATCGTGAACGAAATACTTTAGCATAGATGCGTGTCCAAACAAACAGACAGACAGACATTTCTAAAAATGATTAAAATGTATTTAATTACTTACTAGCGGGTCCGGGGGAAGTTGTCCTACCCTGATAATTAAAAAAATATAGACAAATTATATACCTAAATCTTTCTCATGAATCACTCTATCTACTGCTGAAAACTGCGTGAAAATCCGTTCAGTAGTTTTTGAGTTTATCGGGAGCAGACAGACGCGGCAGAGGATTTTGTTTTATACTATGTAATGAATCTTATAGACCTGCAACAATTTTTTTCACAATACTCTAAATAATACAGACACGTTAAATTTACATTCCTATTATATGCATAGATTTAAAAGGTTTGGAGACATTCTAAAGTTATGTTCAACTCACGTCAACTGCGTAGCTTGTGCATCGATTATCTCATTCAACCACACCAGTGGATGGGATCCTTCGGCAGCTGCGAGAGCTGTTCTGATGGTGGTGGACTTGCGGAGCAGCTCCGAGGAGAGCTCCCACCAGCCCGAAGGCGAGGTCATACGTTCCAGATACTTCGTGGATAAGCATCGACAGGTTTGAACGTAAGTTGGCCACGCCTGGGCAGTTACAAAATATACTATGATAGGCAAAGATGCTTCCAAAAGATGTCTTATCAGAATTAACAGTTGACTAATTTTTTACTCACTAAATTGTATTTTTACCATTACCATCATCATAAGAAAAAACGTATTAATATGTTGGCGTAAATACGCTAGGAAAAATGTTCTACCAGTCAATACAAGTCCCGTTAAAATCAGTCCAAAGGTTTCAAAGAAAAACTCAAACAGACAGAAATTTTAAAAAAGCGTGTCTCGAGTTTGTCTTTGTGAAAAAAAAATTGTAAGACGTAGAGAAGTATTTAAATCCCCCACTGCTGGGCAAGAACTTTTAGAAGGGAGGAACACGTTTAACTGTCACCCCAAGAAACTATTTCTCCTCCTATCGAGAAATGAACAATTATGTATTTCATACGAGAACATACCACAATTGTTCCATACCCGTTAGAATATCACTGATGGTAAAGGTAACTCTGAAGTGGCTTCGAGGATCTATACCTAAAATCTCGATAATATAGGACGAGGGAACACACTAACTTGGAGAAGAGGACACCACAGCTTCATTTAAATGTATAACTTAGGCGCTGAAAGTAAAGAACTTGACTCACCACATGCTCGTCGTCCATAACAGAGAAGTAGCCTTCGACGAGCTGTGACAGCAGCGTCCTGTTCGCGTCATGTATATTATCGCAATCCAGACACGCCCTGATCCTGTCCAGCAGCTTGATGAAGAGCAGTTCTTGAGGGTCCTGGGACGACTTCAGCTTAGGTATGGCCGCAAAAGCCTCCCCAAGGTATTTCTCGATTGGAGGCCGAAGGGAATTCGGCGGTATACTCCGGCAGAGTATCGGAAGGTTCTCGAATATCATGATTATATCGGATTCCTGTATAGAATGGTAAGTCCCAATTATTTTTAAAAGTAATTGTGACCGTAAGTCTAAGTAAGGCTAGTGTAACATGTTCTTCTTCCAGTCTCCTCTATTTACTGTCGACTCAGTATTCACACGTTTTATACAATTATCTTTCTTCCCACGATCTTCTTACTTCCTTCTTGTCTTCCTCTACCCTCTGATGTTCCACTCGCCTTCATACTTAATACTCGTCTGGTTACATTACTTTAGTTTATCATGACGTTACCATGTCAATCACACCTTTTATACAATTGTCTTTTATCCCACAATCCATCCAAATTCTTTTATCTTCTGTATTCTCTTATCTTACATTTACTTTCATACTTAACACTCGTCTAGTTATATGACTTTACTTTAGTTCATTTTCATACGTCACGATGCCTATCACTTTTTATACAAAATTCTTTTATCCCATAACTCATCCACATTCTTTTATCTTACGCTACTGGTATATCCATCCTTCTTTATACTTTATTTTGGTTATATGATTTTGTTTATCCCCATGACATTACCATGCCCATCATACCTTTCATACAAATGCCATTTATTTCACCATCCATCCACATTCTTCTATCTTCTTCTACTCTTATATTCATACTCTTTCGTCAGCTACCATGCCCTTACCTGAGTATCTTCTCGTACGCTGTTCTGGAGGTAGTCCGTCAGGATCCTCCGTGCTGAGGGTGAGACGGGAGCTTGCTTCGCACAAAATCTTAGACTAAGAGCTCGCCACTGCGCACTGCGATGGAACAGCTCCGGGACGAATGACAAATCTATTGGCGGCAGTGGTCGAGGGTAGGAAGTCGTTAAAGCTTCGCATATGCTCAGCATCACGATCTCAGGATACTCGTACGATGGAGACGAGCTCTGTCGGGGACAATGTTAAGAGGACACATATTTAAAAAATGGTACCAGAATTTTGGGGAAAATGTTGTTTCATAGAGCTGAAAGTACAAGAAACAAATGACTCAGTTAAAAACTGTATAATCGATCAATTTTCATAGGAAATAGAGTCTAATTTTAAGAACCCTTAAGCCAATCAATCACAAACACGACGATTTAGATATCTGGTGCTGGTAATAAAGTTGCCAAAGCCTTGGACAGCTCATCGTAAAAATCTATCAATTATCTCGGAACTAAATATAGTTATCATATGCAGTTTCTCCATCATATACTATTTAAGTGTCTTCCAAAACGAAAATTGTCTGAAAAGACTAATTTTAGAACTACAGCAAGTAGTTCCGAATTTGGCCAGCCCATATTTCCATACAATTATCGTTTTTGAGTCAGTGTTAATTTGGGCAGTCCTATTTATATAAATCATAGAAGATATCTTCACGTTGCGCTTTTATTGACCAATAATACAAGGACTTAGAAATCTGGGAACTGGTCCATCTGATGTAGTTTAAGGCTCCAATGCATGGGGATAAGCCAAAATCTTTTAAAAGTACTATATTCTTTGGCACAGTTTCTTAACTACTATCCATTTGTTTCATGTTTGAATTACATGAAGCTACATTACTGTTAAGGGCAAAGTATTTAAGGAATTAATTCTTATGGTAATTTCTCTATTATTGGAACTCATAAAAGCCTATGGCATCTACTAATGTCTTAAACGATCCCTAAGATAAGTTATAGTTAGAACATACTTCATATGACTGTTAAAGATAGAACCGTGGAAATGATTTTCACCATTTTATCTAACCTGTTTCCGGAAACAGTCCATAAGTCCTCGCACGATACTAGCTGCTGGCAAGTGGTTCAGCGTCTCGGGTTCTTGTCTCACATCTAAATGGTATACTCCACTGCGATACCCTTTGACCTCACGCTCTATAAGCTTCGACGCGAGGGAAATGACCCCCGGCAGTGCGGACTGATTCGTTAATTTGAACACTTCAGGCCAAATCTCGCCTATAGAATGAATTAACAACTATACTAAAATTATAAAGCTGAAGAGTTTGTTTGCTTGAACGCGCTGATCTCAGGGACTACTGGTCCGATTTGCTCATTTACCGAGGAAGGCTTTAGGCTATATACCATCACGCTAAGACCAATAGGAGTGGAGCGCCAATGAAGAATGTTTCAAAATCGGGCCTTTTCGAAAAAGCATTACTGTAATGTGGTGTACATTCCTACTTACAATTTTACATTTCTTTAATACATTTAAAAAACGCGTCCGGAGCGGCGGGTGACAGCTAGTGTTATCATAAAAATGATAATCTATACATTTATTAGTAACTAGCGGGCCCGGCGGACGTTGTCCCGCCCCGATAATAATAAATAAACCTTCACTAATTATATATTTAAACCTTCCTCATGAATCACTTTAACTACTGGTGAAAACCGCATGAAAATCCGTTCAGTAGTTTTTGAGTTTATCGCGATCAGACAGACAGACGTGGCAGATGGTTTTGTTTTCTAATAATATGTAGTGATAGTATTATGAGTTTAAAGAATATAAAGAGACCAAAATAATTATTGCATAAAAACGTGCAAAACCGCGGACATTTCTATTTAAAATTTAATTTTAAATTATTCTTTCGCTAACAGAAACAAATGGTATAGGTTCAAATTGTTAAGAGATTCAAAATTATTGAATTATTTTTCATATACCATCGAGTTTTTCGATTTTCTCTATTTTAAATTTCGTACAAAAGCGTTAAAAAGGGAGTATATTTTGATTTAGACGCTACAGAATCGTCAATATCGCATTAACCCCTCGGCCGATTCTTTAAGACCCAGATCTCAAAATGGCGAATGTTTTCAAATATCTCGCTAATTTTTAAAAATTACAATTTTACATTATATAATTTGTTATTGTACAAGTTTTTCAAATTTTGTTGTAATAAGTACGGTCTTTTTATATAACTTATGCTTGTATGGAGCTTAAACTCTTACGGTGTTATTATAAAAAAGTTAAATACGTATTGAGTGCACGTTTTAAAAAGGTTTCGAATTAAATGCCCCGCTTTCGCTGAATGTTCGCCATCTTGTTCTTTTGTCTCGGTTTGGTTAGACTCGGTTAACTCGTTAGGATAGACTTGCGAAAAACGATAACGCGAACTTGCCTCGGGCGAGTGCGGTGCATTTAATTCGAAACCTTTTTAAACCAAGTATTTAACCTTTTTGTAATAACACCGTTATGGTTTGGACAGTTGAGGGGTTAATTAGTTCTATTGGAATACTTTGTTCAAAATCGCTATAAAAACGCCCGTGTGTGCGAGTCCTTAGTAGTAGTTTACTTATTGTGAATTATCCTAAAAATCCTGAGGCAAAATAGATTTGACTAAATAATGATAATTTTAATACATAAAACACTTACATGGTACGTAGTCTAGAACGTCTTCAGGTTTCCTGATAGCATCAGCTGGAGTTTTGCAGAACGACGCAGGCAACTTCACTGTTCTTCTGTATACCTGGAAACATGTTACTATATACCAGACTGGAGTTATTAAATCTTTTACTGCAAAAAGTTGACCATAACCTCACTTGACATTAGAGTTAATCATTACAAATAAAAAAGAAGAAATCATTGAAAACGTCAGTATTCTGCTGTTGACTTTCAGTTGTCCGTTATTGACAATGACAAAGGTCGGTCGGCATTATCGCTAATTAACACTAAGTAAGAAAGCTACAAGCGTATGCTACAACTGATCGGTGTAAAAGAGACATTACTTCACTTCGCTTTTTGTGTCACGGTATAAACAACGAATGTTAATTATATCTATACTAATATTATAAAGAGGTAAAATTTGTGACGTTGTGAGTTTGTGGGTTTGTGAGTTTGTGACGTTGTGACGTTGTGGCGTTGTAAGGGGTAATCTCAGGAACTACTGGTCCTATTTGAATAATTCTTTCAGTGTTATATAGGTCATTCATCGAGAATGGTTATAGGTTATATATCATCACGCTAAGGCCAATAGGAGCGGAGCACAGATGAAAAATGTTTCAAAATCGAGATGTTTTTTTCTTTTTGAGAGCTTCTGCTGTGTATCAGCGTTAGCCCAGAGTAGTAACTATTACTACGCGGACGAAGTCGTGGGCAGGGGCTATAATCTATATACTAATATTATAAAGAAGTAAAGTTTGTGAGTTTGTGACATTGTAGGGGGTAATCTCAGGAACTACTAAACCGATTGAAAATTCTTTTACCAATAGAAAGCCACGTTATTTGTGAGTGTCATAAGCTATATATCATCACGCTAAGACCAATAGGAGCGGAGCAACAATGAAAAATGTTTTAAAATTGTGGTATTTTTTCCTTTTGTGAGTTTCCGCTGCGTCTTAGCCCAAAATAACTATTCCACGCGTGCAAAGTCGCGGGCAGAAGCTATTAACTAATTATATTATCTATAATCTATACTAATATTATAAAGAGGTAAAGTTTGTGAGGTTGTAGGGGGTAATATCTGGGGAGTCGGAGAAAAATGGTCGAACGAAAACGTTTCTTACGAACGCTGCCTTAATTATGAGATATATATGATTGAGTTCTAGAGAAAAGTTGTAGCTTGATAATGCCTATTACCGCCCAACGAAGTGGACACGGGTCGGCTAGTTATTATATCATTGTTGTAAGTTGCGATATTATACAAGCAGATAACCTATCAGCAAAATAACTGAGAACAAAAACAATTGTTTAAAAATAACACAACAGCATAATTAATTAATAATACACAACCTCTATTGCCTTAATCTATACTTCATACCGAGTAAAGATGGTTTCGCAAATGAGTAAAATATTCATCCAAAGATGGGATTAACTTTGAATTGCAGCTTAGAATCTGCTTAGAATAAATTTTCCATCACAATTATTCTAACTACAGAATATTATTTACATAAAACTTCTGTGACATAATTACTTTTTTGGATCCATTTGCAATTCAGTCATACTAACGACGAAGTTCTACTGAATATAAATGGGAAGTTTTGTTATGGTCATGGACATTACTCTAGGTACAACAAATATTACTGATAAATATTGTTAATTCTACTCACCTCAGGTATATCTTTAAGTTTGTAATCGTCAATTTTAAATCCAGAGAGAGCGTCACAAACAGCAAGGATAACCTCAGGATGGTTAGAGTCAGCCACGTAGCTCCACAGCCGTCGACAAGCGTCGGTTATTAGGTGATCGTACTCAGGAGTTGAGACCCTAAGTCCGGGCACTTCGGCGAGGAGTTTGCAGAGCCTAAAATACCCAAAAGCATTTTCTTTATCTCTTCTTCAATTCGTAATAGCATTTGCCATTGTCAATGCTCTATGTTTAAGACGGTATTAATATCCAAAAAGTTTGGTTTATTGTCGATCTTATCCAATTATTTTTATATTCCTTAATTTCTAAATCATTCGAATTGGTTAAGTCATATTACAATAAAAAGGAGAAATTAATACAATTCGGAAAAGTATTTAAAGGTATTTTGCTCTATTATTTCGTATGAATTTCGCCTGTGAATATACCGGCTTGTGACTGTTTAGACACTCGCAATATTATAGAATTTGACACATCATGGTCACATTTAACATATAAAATAATAATATTAAAACAAATACTAATAAACAACCAAGAAAACATAAGTTATAGTTTGTTCTAAGACTTTCAAAAGTATAGATACAAACGTAAAAATACTAAACTTCTCACTCAGAAATCCACTGCACTGATCTATTTAGAGCCACTCTTCAAGCCAAGAAACTGAAATGTTTAATCTGACGCTTAATACAATCTAAGAAGAGATGTGATCGTCAAATGATTAAGATCCTGCCATCATTCTAAAGTGCAAATGCCTTGATAAAACCTATATAGTACTTGGACCTATATCGATTCCAACACAATCCTTTAAATGAGCTACTATGAGAAACGTTTCACGATGTAAATATCAATCGTGATTATAGCTATTAGATTTAGAAGCTTAGAATTTTTTGGAGAGTTTTGGAATAATTTCTGATAGCTTCGTAAAACTGGTAAGTTTTACAGTGAATATCTATCGTGCATTACTGGCATTCAATACGATGGTGTAAATGTCTAAATCCTTCTACTAGGGCAGTGGTCGGCAAACCGCAACTCGCGGGCATTATACGACTCGTTCACTCCTTAGTTGCTTTTCCACAACATTTAGTCCTGAATATTATGTATTAATTTGCCTTGTTAAAGACGATTAAACATTTTTTAAATATAAGCCTACAGAAAAGAGGCACATTTTTAGAAAGCAACAATAGTACGGCTAGGCTCTCGCATAAACGGCTTATTGAGCAAAGGCAAGCTCGAGACTGTACTCTTACTGCTAATTATTTTGATAAAAATGTATCTATTAAAGTAAAGCTTAAGTTACGAAAATGGCTGTTTTAATAAATTAATAATGATGAAAAAATAATAATGATCAGTTTTGTATTGTTTATATTTGGCTCTTTTGGATGACGAGTTTAGTCTTTTTATTATTGTAGCACGGCAAAATGACTTCACTATGCCTGATGGTAAGCACAGTACGATCCAAAAACAATTGCGACCACCGAGTGACACACTATCCATCGCTGGTCGCCGCTGTCATGCCGGCCTGCGAAAAGCTGGATATGCACAGGCTGATCCCGAAACGCGACTCGCAGAAGCGAGTCATTATGACGGGCTCTTTCGCCATATACATGGTGGTAGCGACCCAGTCAGGCTGTAAAACCCTACCACCTCGTTTTCGCCATAGCCTCGTTCTTTATTCAGCAGGGTGCACCACGTGCAGTTGAAGTTGGCTTGGGTGTCTTAAGTCTTGTGATGTTATGCGACACCCCTTACACCCCAATATGCCTTAGTGCCTTCGTACCATATTATTTAATAAATTTACCGATTGTTGACCATTCCCATACAACTTACATAAAAATCACTTTTTAAGAACAGAACGTCTTGGTAAAGTTTAGCAGAAAAAAAAAAACGCAGACGTATAGATTTATAGGCGCTTACCAAAACGTGTTTAAACAGTGTTCAAGCCTGTACCTTCACCCGATTAAATACGTATATTGGAGAGTCAGATTATTGTATCCATTTATAAGGAACAGCTACTAATCGCCCAACGAAATGACCTATATGTGGGTGGTAACACAGCTGATGAGTCGCGACCACTATATAGACGTTAACAAGTCTGCTATAAGGGCTAGTTTTAGAGCGATACGTTATGGTACGCTTTATGGTTTAAGAACAACAACTGGTGACGCCGCGATTGTCGACGTCACCGAAGGGTGCGAGCGGGGGTTCTATGCTAATTTAAGTGGACTGTATATGCGGGGGTGCTATATTTGATATTCAACTATTGCGATCAGCTACGAAGAGGGAGACAAGGGTAGGAAGGAAACTTGGCACATACCTCGCGGCGCTGCAGTCTCCACGTGGCTAGCCGGCTAGGTGATTCTCGTTTCTCTCCACGGAGTTCTCTCCCACACAACACTTATTGTTTATAATATATGTCGGCACGTATGTGGCGATGCGTTTATTTCTCACTCGAACAGGCGAAAATTCAAACTATTAGCATGCGGCGCGGTCACAACAATCTCGATGCGGCGCGCAAACAACACTGACAATAGCAAACGAACAACTGGCGGCGCGGACGTCGCGCTACCTTATATAAGCATGTGCCATAGTTAAAGGGAAGCGGGGCGGGTGGCGTAATCTGATCGCAATTAATTGGTCGGGCTTCAAAGTGGCGTGAACTAATCCATAATGCGGGAATTTTCAAACATACATAAAGCGGCGCAACCAACAGCTATCAAAAAATCTTTCGACGGTAACCTTTCTTATTCCACTGTACTTGTTAAATCACATTTTACTAACTACTTATAAGAAAAAAAAGTACGGGATTTATTTACTACTAATAATAATTCATTAACCTCATAGGCTTGTTTTATTTTAAGAAACTTAGCATTCAGTTATATGTATCACTAGCAGGCCCGACGTACGTTGTCTTGCCTTGAGAATTAAAAAAATTCTAAACGTCAAGCGCAGCCGCTACTGAGTTCAATTGTGAACCTAAATCATTCTTGAATCCACCTGAACACACACAAAAAATGTCATCAAAACCTATCCAGCCGTTTAGGAGAAGTTCAGTGTCATACACATGGACAGAAGATTATATATGTAATAGCTGTGCCCTCAACTTCGTCCACGTGGTACCTTATGCAAAAAAACAGCCCATTTACTTATCTACTTTTCTCTCGTACTTAACTCAAGCCGTCATTCAATTTAATTAGAGCGGATCGATTTTAATGAAACAAAGACTAAGTTATTCTCGAGGATATGCTTTATGATTTTCTTGGTGTGGTTTTATTGGGAACCCAGTATTTTAGCAGTGATGCGTGTTCATAAAATCAGACAGACAGACATTTCTAAAAATGAAATGTATTTTGCTATTTATTCCTAGACACCTGCAACAATTTTTTTCACGAAAATATAAAAGTACAGACACGCTACATTTACATTCTTATTATATGTATAGATATTATATTGTACACAAAAACAATGCCAAAAAATCCGTAAGTACTGTGAGACAATGATACGTATATATAACAATGAAATATCCTAGACAAGTCATTAGTGTTGTTTTCGTAACCAACAACGATACCAGAGTAGATAAAATCAAGTTAAAATAATGAAAATCACTCTCAGTATACAGCTTTGCATATTTCTTTTATATCAATTTGTAGAAGAAACCACAGGGAAGCTTCTCGAAGATGATCGATTGAATTTCACAGCCTTGGGCAGTAAATACAGATATCCCGTTGAAGAACACGAAGTTATAACTGAAGATGGATACATACTCAAACTATTTCGGATTAAAGGGAACCGAAGAATACCAGTTTTACTTATGCACGGTATGTTAGCATCCGCTGATGTGTTCATTATCAGAGGAAAAAATTCGATAGCCCTTACCTTGGCTAAAGCTGGTTACGATATTTGGGCTGGCAATATCAGAGGTGGACCTTATTCCCGACGACATACCACCTTGGACCCGAATAACGACAAGCAATTCTGGAACTTTAGTTTTCACGAAATGGGCTACTATGATCTACCGGCGATCATTGATTACATTCTTAACGAGAATAGAGTTGAAAAGTTAACCGCAATTGCACATTCGCAGGGTAATACGATTTTCTACGTCCTATGCTCGACGAGACCGGAATACAATGAAAAGATTAATGTATTTGCTGCTTTAGCGCCTGTCTGCTACATGAACAACTTGCCGGCACCGTGGCCCTTTGTTGTGCTTTTCGGCCCTACTATAAACGATATACTACAAGCTTTAGGCACCGAGGAATTGTTCGATTACTCTTTCAGAACTTTCGTACAGAATTGGTGCACAGAGTCTAAATTAAGAATACATCTATGTACGGAAATGTTTTTTGACTTCGCTGGTCGTGATCCCAATGGATTCGAAGAAGAGTTTTTACCCGTAGCTATAGGACATTTCCCTACGAGTACGTCGAGGAAAAATGCCCTCCATGTATTCCAGAGCGCAAGTACTAAATGTTTCTCCCAATTCGACTACGGTAGTCAAGGCAATCTCCGACAATACGGGTCCGATACTCCGCCAAAATATGACCTCACCAAAGTTACCATGAACACTTATTTGTACGCTAGTGAGAATGATCGTTTGTCGTCCATAAACGACGTGAATACCTTAGCAAAGACATTACCGAATGTCAAGGAATATATAATAATTAAATGGAATAAGTTTAATCACATAGACCACGTTTGGGGGAAGAATATGAAAAAATATTTATTTCCGGATTTACTGAGTGTATTAGATAACTATTCATAGCAAAATTAAAAGTTTTCCGGATTTATTTGCATTTTTTAATTCCTTTTTGCTATAAACCCAGTTTTTGCAATAGCACTGGGTATCCAGCTCTAAATTGCGACATCCCAAAAATCGGATACATTTCCTTACCACACTGTTGGTTACTGGATATATGAGTACATAGGCTGATCCCGGAACCCTACACACCTAAACAATGTGGCGAATGTTACATCTATTTATTTAATCGTATGACTAAATAGACTATCCATCGCTTATTGTCGTCGATTAATTGATTACTATATTTATCACTGCAAGGTTCAATTTATGTAGAACAGGCAGCGGCTAAAAATTTGTTACTCCTTAGCAACACCCGGGGAGCACGTGCAGGGGAATGAGAGGTACACTTCCAGTGGAAGCAAGTAACTTAACCCCCCAGCCCTGCCCAGATGTAACATCACATTACATATGGTCGCCATTCAGTTGGACAAAATTGTTGTCTCTGACCACTCCTCAAACATTTAAACGATGATGTGTTGAACATTGAACATGAAATAAGTGTTGGGACACAACGTCGATCAACTAAATTCGAATCCTTGCGATTGAACTGGAGTCTTGAAGGAAAACATCGTGATCAAACCATAGCATGGTGGTAGGGTTTTTCTAAGCCCACCTCGTTAGCTACCACCTTCAGATTAAAAATGTGTCGCCAAGCTACGATAGGTGTTCCGGCAGCTGCACTTAGAGCCAATCCCCTCTAGATTTAGCGTGTTTACCATCTTGGATCACAATGTCATTTAACATCAGGTAAGATTTTGGTGAAGCTGTTAAGGCCTATCTAGGCCAATAGCGTAGTTAATTCGAAAAAAAAAATACATTGAATTCCCATTTTAACACCGGTCCTTGATCTTTCGATGAAACAAATGAAAGATATTAAAATGACTATATGATCCCCTTAGCGCAGTCAGTAACAACTGTTAATTCCGAGAACTAAGTGTACGGTCTGAGTTCATTTGCGTCCGGCGTTGCATTTTGCGGGGCGTCGAGCGATCGAGAGCGCGTTCACTGAATGCCCATAGTGGACGCTCGGCGTTCGTCTGCGTTGTACGATATTATTGATATGTATTAGGAAGAAAATATGTCGCTAAAATATTATAATGAGTCGAGGCAAGGTTCAAGTGACATTTTTAAGCAAATAAGGAGGTTTGGGGAGTTACATACGTTGTTTCAAATATTAAAATTGAATAAAGATACATTTTATGAGTATACGAGGATGGCAATGACAACTTTTGATTATATATTACGGAAAATTGAATCAAGTTTAAAACCACTACTAATTTACACGCATCAGATTCAATAACTTCCGCAGAAAAACTTGTAGTAACAATAAATAATTTCCGGTTTACGGTTTACTAACATGGCGTATACACTCGTGTCGCTGCTTCAAAACACAAACTAGTTTGAAGTTTGAACTTGCAAGCGACGCGGCGCTCAACGCAAACAAGCACGCTAGTGTGGACACGCCGCTCGCGCGCCACTCGGGACACTCACGTATTAATGCATACTAGTGGGTGCCCAGTGGTCGACATTCGACCATAGTTCATTGAATTTTTAAAGTTTGAACTTTATTAGGGTTCTTTTATCAATTGCATCGACTTCAAATATATAATTAGGTAGTTCAAATATCAATATTTTTTATTTAATTCGGTTAATTTAATAATTAAGTTATTTTTCGCTTTTTAGTGCCTTATTAGTTTTTCACATCGAAGGCGATTTTTTTTTTTTTTTTGTAAAAAAAAATATTCCCCATTTTTAGTGTTCATAAATATATCTGGTTTGTAATGGGTGTAATAAATCGGTTCCAATTTCACGAAAATACGTAGAGACGAAGTGGGTGAAAATCAAATAAACGATATTTCACCCCCTTAGAGGTTGAATATTTTCTTCAAATTTATATGGAACCACCGCTGAATATAACTAATTCAAATAAAAAAAGAATCATTAAAATCGGTTCATAATTTGCGGATATATCGATTAACATACATAAAAAAATACATAGAACCGAACGTAGTAACCTCCTCCTCTTTCGAAGTCGGTTAAAAAATACATACAGTCGAGCATAGCTACCTCCTTCGCAACCTTTTTTGAAGTCCGTTATTGACGGATGTCAAAATGTCTTTTTTATTTACATGTGTGTATATGTTGTGTAAAATTGAAGTAGTAGTGTGAGTAATGCATATTTTAATTAAGTTAACGTACTTCTAATGCATTTTATATAAAATAAATAACTTTCTGCACTTCTCCTCCATATCAACTTTAACTATGCCAAATTTCACGTTCATCCGTTCGCGCATTTCTTTCAAAAAGGGATACAAAGATTTGGCTTCACGTATTAATATATATGATGTTTGAAACGAACGCCGGACGCGACGCTACGCTTGACGCTTGACTGTAGCGTCCACTCTAGTCGTACACTAAGTGTACAGCCTGAGTGCATCTGCCTTCGGTGGTGCGTTCAGCGCGGCGGGCAGCGTCCAAGAGCGACGCTCGCGCGCCACTCAGGACACTCACGTATTCATATATATGATGTTTGAAACGAACGCCGGACGCGACGCTACGCTCGACTGTAGCGTCCACTCTGGTCGTACACTTAGGGAACAGTTTCTGTGCAATTTATATCTCTACACATACCTTGTAAATGTAGTTTATTCAATACACATTATTAATAAAAAAAAATTACAAAAAACAAATAAACCGTCTTCGATGTGAAAAACTAATAAGGCACTAAAAAGCGAAAAATAACTGAATTATTAAATTAACCAAATTAAATAAAAAATATAGATTTTTGCGCTACCTAATAATATATTTGAAGTCAATGCCAACCTAAATTCATATCAAGAAAAAAAAGAAAAGAAAGAATTAAAAAATAAAAAAAAAAAAAAAAAAAAAAAAAAAAAAAAAAAAAAAAAAAAAAAAAAGAAAAAAAAAAAAAAGGAAAAATCTACATACAAAGTTTTGGTCCAATACCCTGTCCGTGTCCCACGAGTATATCTGTATAGTATACATATTTTATCACTTGCAACAAATTTGAAATGTAGGTTGGCATCGACTTCAAATATATTATTAGGTAGCGCAAAAATCTATATTTTTATTTAATTTGGTTAATTTAATAATTCAGTTATTTTTCGCTTTTTAGTGCCTTATTAGTTTTTCACATCGAAGACGGTTTATAATTTTTATTTAAAAAAAAAATCCATTTTTAGTGTGCATAAATATATCTGGTTTCTAATGGGTATAATAAATCGGTTCCAATTTTACGAAAATACGTAGAGACGAAGTGGGTGAAAGTCAAATAAACGATTTTTCACCCCCCCTAGGGGTTGAATATTTTCTTCATCAATTTATATGGAACCACCTCTGATATCAATAAGTCGGTTGCGGGTGTTCAACATAAAAAATCCCGATCGGCCCCTTTTGAAGTCGGTTAAAAATACAAACATAATATCTATTCACAAGAACCTTGAGAGAGCACTTAACTTAAAAAATTGATCCATGACCTTGAAGAAGGTAATTCTGTTATTGTTTTTCTGTTCTTTGTAGTAAATAATCTCCGCGTTAACAATGACTTGTTATTTATTACAATATAAAATATTATATTACCAGAAACATTATACAAAATTAGTTTATTTATATAGATTTTAATTTAAATGCTATTCAAAATCTACACACACGCATAGACGCGTAATGTAGCCTTCAGTAAGTACATTCGGAGGTTACCTCACAAACAAATTATGCCAATTTTTAGTTCTATTACAGAAAACAGTAATAAAATAAATAATAGTTTAAAAAAACTAAGAAAACACGCTTTCATAAAAAATCCAACTAAAAAACAGAAAATAAAATTTAATACATTTGGATTAAGAATAACACTATTCAAGTTACAAATAAATGTATATTTTTGTAAAAAGTGACAAAAAAATGATAAAATACTGATATCTGGAGGTGCTACTGTTAATATCAGCACCTTTTTTTTATTTTTTTTCCTTTTTTTTCGGATTATTGAATTGTCATCGACCTTTGACAGGTGTGCAAAGTTTGAATTAAATCTGATCGTTCAAAGTAGGACAAAATCGACCTCAAAGGGGTCGGTTACAAACAAACATACATACAAACATACAGGTGAAGCTAATAAAAGCGTGATAAAAATAAACATTTATTTATAAACAGAATAATAAAATTCTGCCTTTGTGCACGCATTACGTTGAAACCACTGTATAATTTACAATAAACGTTTTTAGTTTTGTTTCTTAGGCATCATTATTATCTTCTATACATATAATACGAATGCAAATCTAACGTGTCTGTACTTTTTAGATTTTTGTGAAAAAAATTGTTACAGGTGTCTTGGAATAAGTAATAAAATACATTTAAATCATTTTTAGAAATGTTTATCTATAAGTCTGTTTCTTTGAACACGCATCACTGCTAAGGTACTACATTCATGATAAGACCTCATCAAGAATATCCTTATATCATATCATAAAGCTTATAGTCGAGTAACATTTAGTCTTTGTTTCATTAAAATCGGTTCGCTCTATCAAAAGTTATTGTAATATTAATGACGACGCGACTTAAGTACGAGAGAAACGTAGATAACTAAATTGACTTAATACATTCAGATGATTCTATTAGTCACTGTTTTTTTTACATTAGGTTCCCCACGGGCACAGTTAGTGTAAAATAAAATCCCATTATATTAATTTAATATAAAACTTTTAGAGTTTTAAGAGACTACGATTTTTAAAAGCACTACACGTTCAGCAATGTTGTTTCCTCGTTGTGGAGATGTGGAGCAAACGGTGTGGTGCGCTTTGGGGGAGGGGGGGGGGGGGTTTGGTGTAAAAGACATCTTTTAAACAAAATATATTATTACTTACAATGTACTATATTTTTCTTTGACTACGAAATATAAAACGACGCAGATGACGTCTCAACTAAAATCCCAAAGTAGACTATGTCTACTTTAAATAACTAAAGAGCGCTGTAAATGGGAGTCGCCTACAAAATTTACATAAGAGCGAGAAAGGATTAGCGCATAACACCATTCAACAGAGAAGGATGCAAGAATTTCATACGAATGTTTGTTTTTCGTATTGTGCCCTCGAGTGTGATCAACGTGAAGTGCTTTTATACATATTGCTTGTTGTCTCATGCTTGCTTGTTCGTACGTTTGCGATAACACCGGACGATCATTGACATTGTCAATAATAACAACAGACAACTGATAATCAACAGCAGAATAATTGTGTATTATTCATTCTTTGCAGGTATTAAAGTTTCATCACAATCTCACCTGATGTTAAATAAGAATGTACTTTTAGGTGGTAAATACGCTAAACCTAGAAGGGGGGGGGGGGCTGGTTTTCAAATGCAGCTCCCGGAACATTTCAAATGCAGCTCCCGGAACAAAGTTATAAGTGCATGGCGACGACAGACTTTCAACTTGAGAGTGGTAGCTAACCGAACCCTACTACCATGTTAAGGTTTCCTCACTATGTTTTCACCAAAAGCTTCGGCTTATATGTGATTAATTATATAATAGAACAGTACACTCACCCAACAATGACTATAGGTCTTTCGTCCCTCGCCAACTTGGGCTGGAGCGCTCTCCAGGCGGAGGGCGGAGCAACAGCCGTCGCCTTCCACAGCGCCGCGAGGCTGCTCAGCGCCAGCCGAGTAGCCACCGACCCTGACTTATCACCACACCGGTTCAAGGTCGAAGATATCACTGCCACCAGCTCCAGCCCGTGTGATGATGGCCTAATTTTAAATTATCGAATTGGCTATCAAATCATGTAAATGGTAAATGCCTGGGATCAAACCTTCGAATGTCGAATTAACATTCCACCGGACGCACTACTCTACCACCACGCCTTTTTAAGACTTGTTAAGTATAGTGGAACCCAAAACAACGGTGATCTCTCTGAGGTCTACAATCCATCGTCATTATTTGTTAGTAAGTCGGTCAGTACCGTGACTGATCCAGAAACTTTAGAAAGTTACTTAGTTGGGTAAAAACATTATTAACCATCTGAAGATTTAGCTTGCTACCACCGTCATCCACACCATAAACGCAATGCAATTAAAATGTTAAATTTAGGTTATTTACAAAAAGGTTTCTCTGGTGAACCTGTTGTAAAACTTCCTAATCGGTGACTTTTTCAATTCAATATACAGGGCGAATGGTTGGTCACTGGCAATATTGATAGAGGGTACTCAGAACTCGATTCTCGTTCTAAATCAATTTAAAAAATAGGTGATTAATATTTAATCAAATTATCTAGAGAAATACAAAACTTATATTCAACTACATACGCGCCTTTGTTTAAGCACGTGGCAGTATAGTTAGTGACCAACGGTTCGTGTTCAGTGAAGCGTGAAAGAATTGAGAGTCAACGACCACCTACCCAAAGTTAATTTTAGGAAGTATGAAAAAAAAGGGACTATTGTCCGTATTATTATCGAAGGTTATTAACCCCTGGTTTTATTTTATCAGTTCTGTATTCATACAAAACAAACTTTAACGAAGGCTCCCTTCGTTGTTTATTAGTATTTGTTTTAAAAATAATAATAATAATATTATCATTTTATATGTTAAATGCGACCATGAAGTATCATGTCCTTGAATATTATGAGTGTGTTCAAAGATTTCAAATGCCTCTATGTGTTTCGTAAGTCCTCAACCATCCAAGGCCTTAACATCTGTTTTAGCCAATTGTAAAACTGAACAAAAAGAATCTGAGATTGTACTGAAATAAAATTTCCCAAAATTGCATATTATTTCTTAAATGACTCGGTCATAGCATTCAGAATACCAACTTAAGATGGTGCTTCGAAATCAATTTATGCAAAACTTATAGAGAATTTAAAGATGATGTTTTCTAAATTGAGATGAACAATTTAATACAGAGCTTTAATCATTACCAGAAAGAAAAGTCTTTTTAATTAAAATTAGTTTTCCTTGCCATTGGAATACTATAAAGATCGAAAATATGAGAAATAATATTGATCATAAGATTGACCTGTTTTAGAATATTTAATAGGATATTCAAAGAACGTTATACAACGAAATTAACATATTTTCAAACATTAAGCATCTACACAGACACAAAAAGTAAAATGTATCTTAAAAGTTACCTTCAAAATAATGCAGAAATACTATTAGGTATAGACTGACAGACATACCTATATCCTAGGTTGTACCAGACAAAATAAGAAACTAGTTTCCGGCACGTTAATATTTTACACGTACTGTGTCTAGACTGGGTCATGTATTATTCATATTTACTAAAATATTATATAGAGTGAAGAATAATTTTATACATTTTTATATATTTTTTGATAATCAATCAAACGTATGATGAGTTGCAAAATATCAATATTACAAGTACACAGGCCACTAGCATGTCATGACGTGAAATTATAAATTTACCTTCTGCCAACAATACCTCTCAAAGATCCTAAAGAAGTATTCACTTCAGAAAAAAAAACAAACGGGACTTGAAGAAAAAGTACATTAAATATTGTATATGGCAATTTTTACTTAAAGTAAATGTTCGTATATATTTGAAAATGAGAATAAATGCATTCACAGATATTTTTTCAAATGTTACTTCAGTGGAGAATCGAACCAGGTCCAAATGCATTAAAACAGACGTTCAGTATGCTTTTTAACCAATCGAATGAGTCTATAGGATAATATCTCTAGAATAAGAGAAGAGAGGGAAAGGGAGAAGGGGAGAGAGAGAGAGATGGAGAGAGAGGGAGAGGGCGGAGAGGGGGAGAGAGAGGGAGAAACGTTAAAATCTAAAGCATAAAAATAATGGTTTGCTGTATATTATTGACATTGTTAATATATGTTAAAATATTACAAAATAATGCCGAAAACTGATGTTTACCACCTTCATAGTGTATTCATTACCTTAAAAATTAATCAGAATACTAAGTTTCACTTCTACCACGTGTGAAATCACACTCCTTTTTGCAGTTTACCCTCAATATAAAATAAAAAGTCAATTAAAATGATTGAAGTGAAAACTTCTTTAGGCGCGTTGAGCGGTATTTTTGGGCAGAAGATAAACCTATGGTTTCGCGTCAGTGGCATGTTAATAAGCGTGACTGACTGTATTGTGCTTGCGCGGCTTGCACCGACTAGCGACGCGTAGTATAGCGGTCTGTGTACATGTAATATTGATATTTTATATTGAGCTTGTGCAGCCCATCATATGTTTGATTAATTAATAAACTATTTAAAAATATATATAATTATTGATCGGAGTGCCAATAGAAGTGAAAACCGGACCAATGTTAATAATTTCAATATACAAATCACGAAATCTAAATAATTCAGACGAAAATTAATTTAAAAATTCAAAAAAGAACAGTAATTTCATTGTTTTCAATTTTCACTGCTGTTTCACTGGTGGTGCTTCCTTCGATCGGAAACCACCTGTAATGCGAATCAAATGCGAGGTCAGCGAGAAGTAGTAGCAAATGTTGTGATCACTCACCGGCTGCTGCGGGGTTCGATGCAGGAGGTCGCCGCCGATGAATGGCGATGGTGCAAATAGGTTATGGCGATGCGAGGAGCGCGACACGTGCGCGCGCGTCCTTCGCCTACGATGTGTGCGAGCGAACTGGTCTGGCGTCACGATCGCCGGGAGGGATCGACAAACAAATGTTCCTACCCTCGCTGACACTATTTTTCCTAATTGGCTATTTTTACTCGGCCGCAAAAAGGCAGTCCTTATGACTGCCTCGACTTTTTTTTCATACGTACCTGACGTCACAAATTTTTTTAACGGCCATAGCTCTCGCTATATCCATTTCCCACTTCAAATCATCAGGTCTTCCCAACCCAGTGTCTACCAACAGCTCTTGTAAGTACGGGAAGCATCTTACCTAAATTTATATAAACAAAATTGTGTATGTAATCTATACGCTTACTCCAATAGCCTTATTTATAAAAATATGGATTTTTTTAAATACGTATTAATATATCCACCTACTTTTGTAATCCACATTATTACAATTAAACAGAGCTTAAGATAAGCATGTTTAATATTCAATCAAAATGTATTATTAAGGACGTAAGTAAAACTGTTTTAAATATTAAAGTATACAGCATGACTGGTTAAAGAGTTGCAATATTTTCACAGATTACACATTACTTGCTTCTCGTTCTAAATTGAATAAAAAAATAGGTGTTTAATATTTGACATAATTATCTCGAGAAATGCAAAACTGATATACACTCAACATCATGTGATTTACGCAAAAGCGAACTGGTGTAATAAATACGGAAGCGAATGAATCACATCGTGCCGCGTAGTCCGGCCCGAGTCCCTCACCTCGACCCACTTCCCATTATTCGACCGTGCGGCGTTCCAGCAATAAGCAGTTACGTAATAATTAACCTCAAAAGCGTCCCTTCAATTTTGTTCATTAAACCTAGGTGTGATTTTTTACACTTAAAAGTATCGTCCCCATACTTTTAAAAGTTTTAGAACAAACTTGAACTTAATCTCTTTTCATTGTTTATTAGTATTTGTTTTGATGTTATTATTTTATATGTTAAATGTGACTACACGATTGAACGGTGTCACCCTTTAAACATTCACCTGGTATATTTGTGTCGTTACATTTCGAAATGAGCTCAATCCAATTCTAATCGTTCATATAACATGTTTAATTTTTTAAGCATTCCAGTTCTAATACACTGAGAAACGAAGTTAAAATTTTGGCGTCCGTAAGGTTTTTAGTTTTTTTTTATGATCTACATTTTTTACATGTATAAAATTTGAAGATCTTGAAAATAACGTAAAGTATTAGGAACGGCTAAAATTGGATTTAGCTCTTAATGAAATTTAACGACTCATACGTTGATAAACATATACATATACGAATGTGTTATATATGTTAAACATGTCCTATATGTTATAACGGTGTCTAAACTATTACCACACAAAATTTCTTCAAAATCCGATGAGTAGTTTTTTTGCGTGCATAACCTACAAATGACAGACATATAGACAAACACAAAATTTTTAAACCCATAGAAATGTGTTCTTTCATTGATTGTGAGCCCCCTTAGAGTATTTTGTCATTAAAATATTTAATGTACATATCTCGTCCCGTTACCCTTGTATCATATGTATATATTTGGGGATAACTCACCTGGGTTTCTGCTAAACTTGTGTATAGGGATATGAGAAATGAAGTCGGCACTCCTTTGTTGGCCTTTAGCTTGTTCAATATTGCGACTATAGTGGGCACGTTCTCCTGCAACGTTATTAGTACGTTACGATTGTATATTCTGACTAATATTATAAACTAGCGGGCCCGGCTGACGTTGTCCCGCCCTGATTACCCCCGCAACCCCCCTTGGGGGGGGAATTTCGTAAAATCTTTTTTTAGCTAACCTCTACGGGGAGAAAAAAATATCCCAAATATATAAAAACTCTACACTATATATGTATAGAGATATATTGGAGTGAATAAATATATGGGAGGAAATATTTTATATATATATATATATATATATATATATATATATATATATAGATGAGAATGTGAGTTTGTTCTCTTTCAAGTTTTAACTACACAACCGATTACTATGCACTTTTCTATACACGCTGTTAGGGTATAGAAAAGGACATAGGGTATCTTACACTCACAAAAATAGTATTATTCTCGAAGTTAAATCTACATTGAGGTAGTAGAGCCACGATGAAGCCATTACTTGTTTCAGCATGAATGTGTCAGCTCGCCGGGGCTACTACCACCCGACCCACAGAAACACTCATGTGAACTAACAGTTCTTGCATTGTTGCATATCGTTCCGCCTGGGAGAGCGCCGGTAGAGAATAATCGGTTTCTTGTTATTATGTACCGTATGCCGATAGAGATTGGACGCTTTTTTGGATATACTCAATTCAATCTTCAAATTAATATAGTAGTCGTGTGTAAGTTATATGCGTCGGTATGATATGGATTTCATTAAAATACTATTTGCCACAATCTATTTGTAAGTGGCATGAGCCTAGTACGATTAATATTTATTTACAACACCAATTATCACATTTCATTTGTAATATTAATTGGCACGATTTGACCCACTGATTGTTCTAATTTATGCATACGGCGTGATTTGGATTTATTTATATAATCAAACTAGCGGGTCCGGCAGACGTTGTCCCGCCCTGATTATGAAAAAATCCTTGACAAATTATATACTAAAACGTTCCTCATCAATCACTCTGTCCACCGGTGAAAACCGTATGACAATCCGTTCGGTAGTTTTTGAGTTTATCGCGAACAGACAGACAGACGCGGTAGGGGACTATGTAATGATACAAACTTCTTTATTTTATGAAATTCTCTACAAAATATTAGCCTTAACCCAAACTAGGTAATGACTGTGTCATAGAAACCTAACTAGAACACTGGTTGTTCCCTATTACTAGTAAGTGATATAAGTCGGCATGATTTGGATTTATTTGGAAAACTGATTGTTCCCAGTTATTTCTGAAGTTACTTGTAAATGATATGACCGGCACAATATGAATCCATTTGGAACACTAACTGTATTAAATTACCTATAAGTAACATGAATCTGCATAATTTGGCTCTAATACATATTTGACACTTAACAAATCATTCCTGTAATTTTTTTGCTTTCCAATGTTATAAGGTGTTTATATTGGGAAACACTTTCTCAGCTATATTTTGGATACAGCATTATTTTGTTTATTAAAGTGAAACTTTTATTACATCGTCTCAAACTTTTTCGTCTGTGTGTTGCATGTCGCGTGATGGTCGGCCGCGGAGTAGGGATAAAGTGAAAGGCGCTCGTCAGAGCAGCCAGGGCCAATATGGCGGCGCCTATAGTTCGCAGCAGCTGATCGTGTAGTGTATAGACTATTATTAGTTAAATGTCTATAGTGTGAAAAAAAGTTTCACTTTTACCGTGATTTCATAAAACCACACAATCCTTTTTTTCTTTGGAGATTTTTAAATCTACTGGAATTAGACGGAATTAGTAAAATGGGAAGAAGTCAAACTCAAAATCAAAAACACCTTATTGAATTTAGGCCCTGAGAAGGCGCTTTTGAACTTCATAGCTACCACCGGTTCGGACAAACAACCCACTCATCGACAAGAAACGGCAAAAACTCGATCTGATTTATCTTTTCATGATCCATATTTTTACAAGCATAGATTCAAACATTACAGACATTCGTTTTCGATGGGTGCACAGAGAGGGACATCATTTCCAAACGTCACCATCGTTCATATTTGATCCACCCTATAGCAATTATGCATTAAGGCCCACTTGAGATGATGTTTGCATTCATTATCGCTCATGTGATTTGGGACTTTGTCTATATAACTTAAAACACTATTACCTAAAAATCTGTTATTGGTCTTAGTGAGCCTGAAACATGGAATGATCCATTTTTACAGTCTATAGTATTTAAATTATGTAGCTATTTTACTAAAACCAGTTTATCTAAGTTTTTGCGGACATACCTTAGATTATCAAGAATATATTGGGAGGTCAAAGTTAAGATACCGAATCCCTGAAATTTAGTCTTTAATGGCTCGCGAGGCCCCATATTATTAATTAAAGGTAGGTAATTAGGTAAAATAATTCAATACAAGATCATTCCACTTACCTTAGTTTTAGCCATCAACGGTAGAGCTTTCAAACACGTCAATTTAATCTCCGGTGATTTGTCGTTCGCGATTTTATATAATAAAATCGATAACAACTGCACCGATATCTCCTTCTTAAAGTCCATTAAATCGATCACAATCTTCAAAGCTTTCAATGCGATCTCTTCGAGCCACTCTTCCATTCTTCTTTCCATTAGGATACCGAATAAAAACGGCAGTAGTTCCAGTTTGAGGCCATTTTCAACCGTTTCGATACCATCCAACCAACTTTTTAATTTATCCGGATTATCTCTCATCCTCTCCCAATTCTGATTCAGTTTCACGATCACCGAAAGATGGCTGTCCGTATGTAGCAATGTTTGGAAAGTTTTGTTCGACTTTAAACTCGGCATGTACAGCCGCGTGTCGTCTTTGCCTGTTTCTCGGTATACATCTAAGATTTTAGCAGCCACTTTCAAAGCGGACGATGTGAGATATGAGGGTAGATTGAGCCACTGTAACGTCATAGCCACGAAGACGTTTAACGAGATGCTTGAATATTCGTATCTACTCATAATATTGAGTGCTAAAAATAAAATTATGAATGCCATAATTTAACACTACATCAAAAGGCCAAAAACAACAAAAAAACAGCGCGTGCAACTCATGGCAACATGTGATTTTATTTAAAATATTTTTTTATTATACAGTCATAAGCTTCATATATAATTACTAGCGATCCCGGCAGACGTTGCCCTGCCTTGATAATAAAAAAAAAAATTTCAAAAGTCAACCTGCAGCGCCACCTATCGTTTCCAATTGTTGGATTGTTGGATCCACCTGAATACACACTAAAAATTTCATCAAAATCTGTTCAGCCGTTTAATAGGAGTTCGGTCACATACAGACAGAATAATTATATATATAAAGATTGATTGATCAATAGCACGCTTTACCTTTGTCAGAAATACTTTATACGTCTTTGTTACGTTTACAACATAGTTACTTATTTTTATATCTGGCCAAGTATCTATATTTTGTCCTCTTTTCATCAGAAAGGTTGCATTAAAAACGTTGCATTCGCCATTTGAAATTTTACCGACACCATATACCAAAGCAATTGGCACTTAGAACAAAATTTCTGGCTTATATACAAATGTTTTGCCAGTTATGAAATAGCTCTTTTTATCCACTTCTTATACACATGTGAATAGAATTTTGAGTTCAAAACTTCAAAACTGAAAGCGTTCTTACACAAATTCTTTTCATTAACTTCATTAATCATACCATTTAAAATGACCTAACATTACAAATGGGATCATATTGTCCAAAACATATATGCAGGCTGTTTTTTTTATTTTTTATTATAGTTATTACTTATATTACCATAATAATTCTTTTATAAATGTTAAATGACCTCTGTTAAACTTTATAAGTCCTCTTTTACAATAAAATAAATAAGGTAATGTTATGAAAAATTCTTCATATGCATTTGAAATTTGCAGTTCAACCATTTGCAAGATCAGCTTGGCAAAACAATAAACATTTAAATTTTATAGATATATACATAAAGTATACCTAAATTATATAACTCGTGCAGATGAAGTGCGGAAGTGTGAGCCAGGTTTTCAGCAAGAATCATGAGTACAAGACCTGATACTGCACGTAATTCCGCTGCATCCAACCCAAAGCAACGTTCAATCAGTATATAGCAAGGTCTTGGATCTCGCCTATGAGAAATAAAAAATAATCTAATAAAAGTAACTATGTTGAGTATAGAAATTACATAGCAAATTTCAACATTTATTCCATGAAGTGATATTGTTAGGATAACCTAATTAACTTAGTAAAACTTAGTATTCAAGAAGCATGAAAATTATACAACTTTGAATACCATTATATAGCAGTAAATTTTATTCACTGTTATTTCATTGGTATTAAATGGAAACATGCTATATTTGCAGGAAAAATAATTTACCTATGAGACTTCTACTCAAACAACACTCTATAGTTACTCCGGCCAATTTAAAATATAGAATAAAATAAATGGCAATGATGTAAATAAATTTACAGTGATCACAGGAGAAATTTACTTTTCACTTCATATAAAAAGTTGCAGTTTATATGAAATATTCCATGCTTACAACTTTGTATCATGAGTCTACATGGCTGTAATTTGACATCATAAACAAGTCATACCGCAGGAGCATATGGTTTTATGCCATAAGGACGCAGTTTTTGTGGTTTCTTTAAGCTTAGGAATATCTATAACGCGACTAACAAGAACAAAGAATCATATATGGCATTTTTCATTTGGTATATATATAGTTTATAAATATAACATTATAATCATTGATGTTAAACTAAGGCTGTATGTTTGTTTACTGGGTAACAAGTTGGCGAACCCGGTTTCGACGAGAAAACCTGCGCAAAATACAGCTTCCAGAACTTTTTAGGCTGAGGCTAACTTACTAATCCCTGGGATATTATACAAATTTGCCTTCAGAAGGACATCAGTTCATTTCATCAGATTATAAAACACTATGGAATGCCACTGATACATCATCTGTCATAAATTATTAGTGATTTCTGTTAAGCTAGTATCTCACCCGTGTTTGATTAGCTCGCTGGATATTCTTGCTAGCATTGGCAGTAATGCCATTACCATTTCTCTATTCTTCTGATAGATAGCTGTGTCTGTGACAGCCGAGTAAGCGCTAAACGCACGTTCAATTAAACTTGGATTGCATATCTACAACAAGCAGTAATTCAAAATCAAAAGTACTTTATTCAATTTAGGCCCTAAGAAGGCGCTCATGGACGCCAAAGCTACCACCAGTTCGGAAAATAACTTCATCATCGAGAAGAACCTGCAAGATCCTGATCTGGCTTATTTTTTCATGATATATATTTTTACATAACATAGATAGCTATTATATTCGTTTTTAGTGTATGCACAGAGAGGGATATATTACATGTACAGAATTTTAAGATCTTGAAAAGATGTTTATTTCACTTATTTCGTAAGTCATTCAATAGAGGGTTAATTCCTGATACAATTCGATGAGGGTAAGGAACCATAAAAAAATTTAGTAGGTAATTATATGGTGGTACCTGTTGATAGCTGAGACACCCCAGCAACAACGAAGTTTGGGCTTCAGATTGTGGCAAACTGAGCAACAACTGCCAAGGCCTGATGCCGCCGTCACGTTGTGGATTACATGTTAACCAAAATATGACCGGACGGAGGAGCTCTAGGCTGTTTGATGAAACCCTGTAATAGATTGAATTTTCTTATGAGTGAAACATCATAACTGATTACCGCTGATGTATTGTTCAAAAATAACAAATGTCAACAAGCTTTCTTGTCTTTTTTTCAAATTCTGTAAACTCTAATTTTCAAGAACAAGATATAGGAAAAATACTGAATTATCGATTTATCAGTGTTCTAAATCGTGAATACGTCATAAATTTAAGTGATTATTAACACCTCGTTTTCCCACAGAAAGAGGCCTATCCTTACATTTATTTTAATGTAGGTATTACTAAATTGATACTAATAACTACTAAGCTATTATTCGTCACAGCTAAACTCTGAAACAGCTAAACCGATTTTGATGTGCTTTTTGAGGCAAACAGTGAGCAATATAAATTAGATAACAAAGTCTCACAGTGACTACTATTTGATTTGCAAACTATAAAAAAATTCAGGAAGAGTAATAATACCAACTGAGAATACTTTATTTTGTTTGAATTACAGTGAAAGTCCACATTTTTTATTTAACTAGTATATAAAAAAATCATAATAGTGTATGATTATGTTTATAATGAATATTGTTTAAATAACTTACACATAATCAGGATGAGTGCAGAGTGCATGCATCTGTGCCAAAATATCATCCTCTGCATCTTTGTTTCTTTCTAGTACAGTGATAAAGGGATGTTGTGGTGACCGGAGTCCGAATTGACATTTATATTGCTGTCCTGGTACTTGTCGTGATTTGAGATCCAGTATCAATAGGCCAGCCATTGTGGAGATGATTGCTGAGTAGTTGCTGTGAATGATATCAAATTCAGTTGTGATAGAGGGTCCAAATATATATTTTTTTATTAGGAACATTGATAATTGACTAAAGCAAACTGTTTCTTGATGAGAATTATTTGAATGAGCTTCACCACACAGAATCGCCAAACATATAAGCTTATTTAAAGATTTTCATAAAATAATACAAACAACCACACAATGAGCGTTTTAACTTATGTTTTTGTACCTTACACTGTAGTTCAAACCTTGTGTTATGTGGGATAAATATACAATTAAGACGCAGACTCAGAATAATTATTAATTAATCAGATCACATAATTGTCCAGTTCGAATCCACAACATTTAACATGGCAGTAGTGTTAAGAAGACCACATGATCTATTGTTCAATCCAGTTACTAGTTTTGCTATGATACTCTTGTCTGGATTAGCTGAGCACATGATGAGGCACTACACAATTTAAGACACAGTAGGACACTAAAGTTAAAAGTTAAATACACTTCATCCCACAGTAAATAAGTTACATTAATGCTTCCCATCATACACAGCTATTAAGACTACATTTTTTTAAAATCTATTAATAGATTCATTATCATTAGGATTGTTGGAAATGATGGAAATCTGGTGAAGCTTATTTATTTTGACATACTAATAAACATTCACACCTAACAGCGGTGGCTAGGAGTCAGTAATAAACAAGTTCTGCACATTTTCATCTTTTCTACACAAGCTTTTATATGTTTTTATATATTTTGTAGTATCTATAAATATATATATTTTATATGTATGTTATAGTTAATATAAATTAATTTTAAAGAAATAAAGCTTCACAAAAATACATAAAACGCAACACAAATATATAATATAAGCTGTAGAATCAAGAAGGTTAACAATTTATACGAGTTACATTGACCAAGTTAATACTTTATATAAACCCACTGTATTCTCTTTGATATTTGTAATATCACTTCTGCTATTTAAAGCAGACGTATAGCTTCTACTTCCAACTGCAACATACTAAAGGTTTTTAGTTTCTGTTTATTAAAATCACTGGAAGTTAATGTATGAGAGAGAGAGAGTTAAACTAGAAGAGGGTTTTTTTTTTTTTCAAACTGACTACGATATTGATCTAGCAAGGTCTTAACAGCTTCACCCGACTACAACCCCTTTGTTACTTCCTGATTAGAACCTTTTCCATTATATTACAATTGGATGTAGAAGCCTTAGTGTTAGATGGAATGGACAAGGTAAACACAAACAAGTTTAATTTAGAAGTTTTTGGCGGATTCTTAGTCTGTCATGTAGTGGTATAGATATTTTATTCATAATCTTGTGTTAATGTTAATTATATGTATTTATTAACATTGGTGGCATTTTACATAATATAGTTTGGTTATTGTGCACAAGTGAAGTGGATGGGAAATAATACCACAGAGCATGAATTCTGAGATACCACAAAAATTCTATGGAAAGTTCTAACAAGGGAGTCACCATCTTGTTAAAATATTGAAATGATCACAAGACACTTGTAACATTATTACCTACTTGATAATAGCAGTAACTAAATCTAGAAGATTGGTTGCCAAAAATCAAGGATAGGGAGAAAGAAGTTTCCCTTCTAAATTGTAAGGAATTTTTGAGGTAATGTAATTTAAATGGTAATACAACAAATTTTTAGTTAACATTAGGTAGTTTATTGTTAAAAAGCAATAAAATGAGAATTATAGAAGGTGAACTTAGGTGGTGAACTTCAAGTTTTTTAATAAATTTGGACCCAGTGATATGATATTATAATTTGAAGGCTTTTGGTTACAGTATTTATAAATTATCAATTATTAGAAATTTGCTAATCTTGCTTATACACAAATTAACAGCCAGATTATCATATTTTTAAGATAATAAAGCTTTTTCAAACACATAAACTCACTTACCAACTCAGCCTAATGTTGTCACAAGTCAGGTTGAAATGGCATGGTGAGTAGAAAGAAAATAATTATTATTTTATGGTTTTATTTCTCATATTATTTTTTATTTATCAAATTTGTAATTTCGGTTTATAAATATATTTTTTATTAACAATATACATCAATACCAATAGGTATGTATCAACATGTAATTTTATCAGAGACAAATTCAACAAATAATGATCGTTTTACTACAAATGGACACAAATGATTATTTCAGATTAGCATAATCTGTAAAACTAATACATAATAACAATACACATGCTGCTTTATTCTTTGTCTAGACACAGAAAGTGAATAATTAATGGTAAATAAATCGTAAATGTTTTTAGTGATCATACTTACTGTGCGCTGGGTAGTAAGGTTACCACAGTCGACATTGTATGTGCAACTTCCAATACACCCAGCTCTACCAAGGCCAGAAGACCTTGGCAGGCAGTCAGGCTCGTCATCGGGTCCTTTGAAGAACATTTCTCTCGTAAAAATTTCAATTCTTCATTTTCAACTACAAATTTCTGCCGTTCCGTCGGTTTGAATTTTGATTTAATTGTAGATATCAGTTTATCGATAGCGTTTACAACTAACAAGCTGTTTTTAGTATTCAGTTTGTATTCTATTTCATCCATTTCTATAATTAATTATTTTGAATATTTTGCTATTTAGATACAACAGTTTGAGTAGGTTATGAGCCGACAGCGTATTATCAGCTAATCAGCTGGTGATGACATTTGTCATTTCTGTAAAACTTCTTTTTGGCAAGTAAGTAGTAATAATATTCGTCCAATAGGACAGGCGAAGGAATTAATACACACTGCCAATTCTGAAGTAATAAAACCATAAAATAATTATTATTTTCTTTCTACTCACCAGGCCATTTCAACCTGACTTGTGACAACATTAGGCTGAGTTGGTAAGTGAGTTTATGTGTTTGAAAAAGCTTTATTATCTTAAAAATATGATAATCTGGCTGTTAATTTGTGTATAAGCAAGATTAGCAAATTTCTAATAATTGACAATTTATAAATACTGTAACCAAAAGCCTTCAAATTATAATATCGTATCACTGGGTCCAAATTTATTAAAAAACTTCAAATCATCTTGTATAATTCTCATTTTATTGCTTTTTAACTATAAACTACCTACTGTTAACTAAATATTTGTTGTATCACCACTTAAATAAAATTACCTCAAAAATTACTTACAATTTTTAAATGAAACTTCTTTCTTCCTTTCTTTTATTTTTGGCAACCAATCTTTTAGATCGTTACTGCCATTATTGAGTAGGCAATAATGTTACAAGTGTCTTGTCATTGTTTCAATATTTTAACAAGATGGTGACTCCCTTGTTAGTACTTTCCATGGAGTTTTTGTGGTATCTCAGAATTCATGGTCCGTGGTATTATTTTCCATTCACTTCACTTATGCACAATAAGCAAACTATATTACATAAAACGCCACCAATTTTACACAATATAGAGTCAAGTAACATAAGATTATGAATAAATAAATGAAGAAAATGAATAAATCCACTACATGATAGACCAAAATCCCGCTAAAAACTCTTCTTTTTGGCAAAGCATAAAACGAGCATTAGTCAATCCACAGAGCACGTTATACAAACCAATGTTTATTCCCATTGTTTTCCCTTTCTAATTGAGCTTCTTACTATTTTACTATGCTACTTAATATAGTTTCTTATAATTAGGGAATTTGTTTAACTTAGTTTTAATATTTTAATGTACTTCAACTAGATTTTAGGGAAGCGGTGGATAGCATCATTATAAAACTAATTTCAAAAACGCGTGAAGAAAGAAAGACTTGTCCCTAAATAAAGTACATAATATATAAATAAATAAAATAAAATAAGTAAATATAGTAAAGAGTTTAATACGTAACAAAGTTAAAGTATTATTATAGGTATTTATAATTATTATCTATATATCTGTAACATGTCTCGATATTATACATTTATACATACGTCTTTTCGTATTTATACCTAAATTTGTGTTCTGCACAACTATTCTCGAGCGGTCACAATAATTTATGGCACAGATGTATCTAATGTCAAACTGTATTGTCAACTGTCACATGAACAAAGTTGGACAGATTTATTCATGCAAAGCGTCAATTTATCAAACTTATAATTTAAAAAACGGAATTATGTCGACACCGCCCCGAGAAACGATACAGAAACAAATACAACAAGATTGGGTGAACAGAGAGTACATAGAAGTCATAACAGGCAGCATAAAAAAGATAACAGATTTCCTAAACTCTTTCGGTGAGTAATGTATAAATAATAAGCCACGGAATATTGTATATACATATTGTCGTCTAAACTAATTTTCGAAATCTGAATGAGTTAATGTAATGAAAGTAAGCATTTTGTTTGATTTTATTTAGAAACATCTTGTTAATACGTTACGTTAAATTTACTGTTTAGAAAAGTGCATGACTGATGATATATACAAAATATATTGCGTCCTATTACTCGGGTGTTTGTCTTGTTGTAAATAAAACTCTAGTTGTACTCGATAGGTTTTTAAAAGAACACGATGACACAAACAAGACTCCGAACTGATATGCAACCAATTCTATTAAATTCAAACAACATAAATAAATAAATAATGTATTTACATACTTATGTTTTTCAAAGTCTCTAATTGTCAATAATAAAGGCTTATTATTAGTAATTGATAGTGTTTTCTGTCCTATTCAAAGTTGTAACTAATTTATTAACGAAATTTCATTAAATCTGTCTAATGGTTCAAGTGTGATTGGTGGACAAACTTGCAGTAAACAGTTTATAATATACTGGCTGTTGACCCTATTTCCCTTGAAAGGTGATATAAAAAAATATTTTTTCTATTCCACAACCTGATTTACAATCTGCCAAACTTATTTGAAGGAGACACATAGTTTCATATTTGTTCTTTGTATTAAACTAATGCTAGATATAGGATTGACAACGTAAATATTAAAGGCTGGGTAAAAAATTTATAAATATTCTATATTAAATATCTGCATAAACAAGTTTTACTTGATTTCTTGCATTAAATTACCTGAGTAGATTTTAACAATTAATAGCTAAATACAAAATTGCACTTAACACTTTGACTACCACGTTGGTCATATATAGCGGGACATGGTTTCTCTTGTAATGCCACAGTGGTAATTGGTGACCAGAGTGCTAGGTCTATTTACAATTATAGAAATTCATCAGTGGGGCCTCTGAAAGTAAGAAATATAAATACTGAAAGAAATGTGTGATTCTGTGGAAAATGAAGGATAAGAAAATTAATATAGCATTAGCTATATACATTATGTTTCTTGATAAATAATACAATTCATTTTTAATGTGCTTGAAAAGTTTATATTACCCATAAAGTTAGTCTAAAGTTCATTGTAAAGTAATCTAATAATTATTTCAGATATGTCTTGTAGATCACGACTTGCGACATTGAATGAGAAACTGACATCATTAGAAAGGAAAATTGATTATTTGGAAGCATGTGTGAGTATTTTGCAGTTTGTTCCTGTTGTGTTTACTTTTTTTTAATTCATTAGTTTATGCCCCTGTGGTATTAGTCTATTGTTTTAATAATGTTGTGTTTTTTAAACAACTATGATCCAATTTTTAATATATTTCACAGTATTGTGTCACAATTTTAAAGTTAACTTTTTTAAGTGAAGTCTTATCTGTAAATAAAAGTTAGCTTTAATTTTAATTAGCTTTAATTTTAATTATTATATATTTTCCAAATATAAAAGGTACATTGTTCTGAAAACATAATAATGAATACAAATATGTGTGTGATATAAATCTATATATGTTTATTTTTCAGGTCACAAAAGGAGAAACACTCACATAGTAGATTTTAATAGTAACATTATTGTAATTTTATATGAACAGAGCTGATTCCGTGTTTGCTTGGAGATGAGAATGTGGACAATTGGATATTATTAAAATGTTTTTAAAGTACTGTAGTAGTTACTTTGTTAATAATTTTCCGGAAGTGTATACCTAATGAAATACCTAATTTTGGTAAACGGAAACAATGTAGTGTAGTTAAAACTTTTTGTAGAATTTCTAGTACTTTCTTAGATTCAAGTTGAAAGCTATCACCATGTATTTCTGCCCTTTCCAGGGACTATACTTGAAAACCAGCTCTGTTTCTCGACTTCATATGTAGTAGCAGATAAGGTTATGATAAATCAATAATACATAAAAATAATATATTGTCAATTCATTCTCGTTCTATTAGAATGGCAACACCCTGACCAGCTCCACAGCTTGAAGCAGCAATACCTCTTCTCAGGTTACGTCGTCTGGAAGGAAATAATAAGTTCAGGTGCATTTTCAAATATTATACAAAAGTAAGAACTCTCAAAAAACATAATAAATTTTATGGCTGAATTATATTGGTCACTTTGAATATCATAAGGAAGAGTGATTGAAGTGTGTAATTCTAAGAAACTAGCATTCACATACGACTTATTCTGCGCTAAATTATGATATAAAACCTAATAAAAATTAGTCTATCATCACCTTGTGGCGAAATATAGTCAAATGCAGATTATTAAAAACCACCAATCACCATCTGAAAATACTCTGGTATGGCAACTTTCATAGAGATTAACTAAACATTATGGGGTTTTTCAATCCCAGATATACCAACATCCGTCTTTATATATCTTTTATAATATTAATTACAATTATAAACTATTAAATATTGTTTATTTCCTTAATGATTTTTCCTTATACAATTTTCCAGTCAGATTATTATAGTAAATAAAAAAAACTCCAAGTACCAATAGTTGCTAAATCCGACTATGCCATGACGTGTGGTAATAGACACAAAATAGAGTTGACGATTTGCATTAGGGGATCTCTTTTTTATTCGAAATATCGTTATTATAATTCATTTCTAAATGTTGTCCACATTTCACAAACAATTTTGCTAAATTCCACTAACTTTAGTTCATGCACCAAATGTGTTGCCATTCTAGCTCCGGTTGCCGCAATAGGATTCCCTAACGCTAATGCACCGCCATTCACATTTACTCTGTTCATATCCAATTTTAATTGTTTTTGTATAACTAAGACGTCTGAAGCGAATGTCTCGTTTATCTGTAAATTAAAATAAATTACTTAAATCATACCGAATCCTTGTTCTGAGGTTTGGGAAGCTATTTTTATTTTTTATTGAAATGTTAAGGAGTTTCGAGGTATAGAATCAAATGAAAATATATTCCCGAAAAAGTGTATGGTAATTTCTACTCCTTCGTTTTGACGATTCCTTGTTCTTGTTATTAAACAGTAACACATTGCAATTTTATTTGAAGTCGGAGGCAATCTCTGACTTCTTTCGCTATAAATGTAATAATGTAGCCTATCTGAATTTCGGAGAACGAAGCTTTCCATTATTGAAATAATTTTCAGAATCGGTGCGGTAATTTCAGATATAGATTTCTATAAATAAAAAAACTTTACCTTTTTTTGAATATATTTTATAACGTACCTCATACAAATCGACATCGTCGATTTTCAAGTCCTGTTTAGTTAGTAAATTTTTCATAGCTGAAACAACCCCAGCTACAGAGTTGGTAGGCTCATCTCCTACACAAGCCCAATCAATGACTCTCGCTAGAGGTTGCGAACCATGTGTCTTTATTGCCTCTTCGCTAGCCATCACTAATGCTGCAGCACCGTCTGCAGCAGACTGAAAAAATGTTTTACAGTATTACTATCTTTGCCCACAACTTTCTTATTTTCGGAATTATTGGTATGATAAGTAGCATATGTCCATCTCCAGATCCCAGACTACTTTAGTATTTGTAATAATAATTTGGATTACAAGTTTAATCCAATCAATAATGCATCGCGTTTTAGATCAGATCGAAAAAGTCTCGATGTTCCTTTCCACTGAGGTCCGCAATCATGTTTAAGGGAACTCATTGTTATGGGTAATTTCTCTCTTCCCATTGGATACCATACCTTACCCTCCTATGGTTACCCATAGGTAAACAAAACATACTTTGCAACAACAGTTTTATTCGAATATACCCCAGTTTTAGTTTTATTCGTTTTATGTCGACAACATTTGAGATATCTATCCTTTTCGCCCACGATTTTGCAACACTCTGCCTTTTTGGTGATTGGGTAGTAACCAAAGAAATGTAATTTAAGTACACAACGATAACTCTAAATCGGATTTAATTTAAATGCGATTTGTTAAAACAACGTTGCGGAACTTCCGTCCAATGGATCAGATTGAATTTGCCTGTCCCTCAATTTAGTGCGTGTAGGTAGATTTAATGACTTTATTAATAAAGTACCTAATAGGTATGTTTGTTATTAGGTGGTCACTACTGCCTATAGCAACTTCAATAGGATCGCAGTCCTGAAGCCAGCAGTTATAAGTTACAATTCTTTAGGACCAAGTTGGAACGCCTCCTGTACCAGTGTATGCTGTCAACTACAAAATAAACACCGGGATATAACAGCGTGAGCACTATTATTATAGGAGGCAAAAATAGGAGCATTTGTGGTTCTTCTAAAATCGAACTATCCACGCATTCATGTTAACACTTACAGCTGAGTTTCCAGTTGTTGCAATGGTCCCGTCACTTAGTATTACTGGTAGATTACTAACACTTTCCTTATCAATTTGTATTAGCTGATCAGTGTCAACCAGAACCTCTTTCTTCTTTATATTTACTGTTACACTTGCTAGTTCTTTTAAAAATATGTTTGCTTTGTTTGCTGAAAATGTTAATCCAATTAGGTTACAGTTAGGCTAACTACTATATGATTTTTATAGTTGCACGGTAAAGTGATGGTACTGTGTCTAGTGGTATACACAGTACAGTTAAAAAAATGGTAACCACCGAGAGATGGGCAATTCATTATTAGTCGTCGCTGTCATGCGCGTCCGTATATATGTTTCTTTATGTTACGTTTAAAGTACCCGATGCCTAAACAAGATAATAAAGAAGGGATAGACATGCAGGTACACTGTTCCAAAGTATCGTGATGCGCATACATAAGACATACCGAATTTTTTGGCTTGTGCCCAGATGGAGATTATCGTAAAACTGCGAAATCAAGGACCAGCGCGTATTTGAAAGAAGTGAGAGGAATTAGGTTGAGTAGCTTCTGAGAACATTCGAAATAATAAAGACAGTAGAACAATATTGGTCCATGTCCAGCATTAATAACGTCTGCATCATTCACAATACGGGTTGTCCGTCTCTAGAACCTATTTAGGACATCAAGGAGCTGTTTTATGCATCCGTGTCAAAAATATGATTACAATTATGGGCACATCGGTGAAGCTGTAAAGACCTGTCCAGGTTAAAAGCGTAGTCAGTTCGAAAAAAAAAACAAAAAATATGGGTACAGCGGAACTTTCACCTTGTAGTGAAGGTAAAACTGACCAGGCGTGATAAATAATTATAACATAATAACTTTTCGAGGTGTAGACAGATATTTTAGTAGTTTCCATTTTTTTTTATCGTTGTAATGTATTGACTCTTTTCTGGGTAAAACTCGTAACTGCAAAATAACGATTTTAGAGAAATCGATTAAATTTTCTATAAGGTTGTCATCGTTCTTAGCAATTCAAGTTCTGTCTTACAGTATTGATGTACTCAAGAATGTTTTCCACGAATAATTACAAAGTCGAGATAAACATATTTATGGGGTTTACCCAGAAAGAGGACGATATGCTATGCTTATGTAAGAGTATATATTTAAGTGATAGTAAAGTTTTCAGCTTACCTTCAACACATCTCTTAAAACTCTGTAAAGTGTATTCATCTGCTTCTCTCCTACCAATTTTATATTTTTTACCAGTTTTTTCAGCTATTTCTTGTATTGTAATATCGCTGTAACTATCATAGAATTTGTGTTTTATGTGATCTTCTAGTTCGTATGCTGATCCAAGAGCAGTGCCAAATCTCACGTTACGAACCAATAGTGGTAATGTTGACATTATTTCTGTTCCACCCACCAAACATACATTCGAGGTACCTATTAATAAATCCTAAAAAATAATTATGATTCATTGTAATAAAAACTTATGAATTACAAAATTCTTTTAATAGGTATACTCAGGCGTTTTTTCTTACTTCTTTTTTGGTGGCACGCTAATTTTCGAAAGTTGTAAACCCATACTCTAATCTACCTAAGGAGCGGGATCCTTAGCCGATCAACCAAACCGAAAATCACGACATACTCGTAGGTTTAGGTTGCTTCCCATTCATTGAAAACAGTTTTATTCAATTTACTCTAAAGTATAAGTGCATTTATGTATTGCTTTTTATTAGAGAAATCAAGAAGCGTTTAATTTTTCGTACAATTAAGATTTTATTATTTTAGTGCCCTACTACTACTTAGAAAAGAAGAAACAAACCGCTGTGCAACGCGGTAACTGTTCAGGAAAGATAGATTACTTTTTGTATTTGGATAACTTTGACATATCAAAAAATACATGACTTTTTTTTCATTCCTTTTCAAACCCTTTCGCTTTTTTCAGTTTATATGGCCATTTTTCGATATTTTCGTAATGCTCTTTAAGAACACTGGGTGCCCCCACAAAAAAGCCCTGCGTATACTTATATTCAAAAATGCATATATTTTAGAAGTTGAACTAGTGGACCTTGGACTATGAAAAAACATATTCCATAATGCTCACCAAAGCTCCATTAATAATCGCCTGTAGTCCAGTCCCACAGGATTTATTAACACCTAGCGCTGGTCTGTCTATGGGAACCCCTGAATAAATTCCACAGTATCTCGGGGTTTTACCACCATCACATTGGCTGAGCTGAAATTGACATAATAAAATTTTTCATAATATAATCGAAACTTATACAGACATAAAAATTACATATAGATCTCTCAAATTTATGGTCCTTTAAGTAACTCCCTTCCCTAAGTTTAAACATTTATTTTATTCGTTTTTATTTTTAGATGGTTAAACATATAAAAATTAAAATATGCTAATATTAACATTCAAGTGAAGCTGTTATGTATTATTTTCATATAAATAATCCATCATACATACATAATTCACGTTTCCTACAATAGTTTGATTCACAAATGTCGGGTTAATATTGGATGAAAGCATCGCTGCCTTTGCTGCTGCTGCAAATGCATGCGATGCTGGCAACTCTCTCAAGGATCCACCATAATGACAAAATGGCGTTCGTTTCGCGCCGACAATGTAAACAGCTGTAATAAAATATGACATCATTTTATTTGTTTACTTTTATAGGTTAGGTATTTATAAGTTTCTTCTAAGGTTGGTATACGAAATAAATATCATGTAGATAATATTAGATTGATGTATATAATTTGTACAAGTTAATTATTTACTAAGATATAAACAAATATAAATATTTGTACACTAACCTTTTTTCGAAAACGTCATGGAGGCCAAGGTTAATATACTGTTCTTGAAATAAACCGATCTGTGTTTATGACGTGTTTAGCGAATAGCAACGAGTTGACTAAAGGTGATAACATTATACGGTAATGTTCGTTTTTATCAGAGTCGAATAAGTACGTTTTATCATAATGATATCTATATTTGTTAAATGTAATTTTGGTTCTGTTTTTCTGAGGTAATTTCAGATTATGACTGTGATTTTAATTTAAAAATAATCTAACTACGTGACGCCACGTTTAAATAAAGAAACTTATTTTGTACTAGCTGACCCGCGCAACTTGGTCTGCGCGAAATTGGTTATTACCGGTTCCAATTGAATTTTCAAACGTAAAAAATCCTAGTATCCGATTTCAGCGCCACCTACCGGGTCCAATTGAGAATTCAATCTATCCAGGAACCCACTCAAACAAATACCTAGTTGGTATGCGAAATATCTTCTTGAATAAGTCTAGAGCCCGACTGCAGCACCACCTACCGGGTCCAGTTGGGATAAAAACTATCCTATACATATTAGCCAAAAATGTATTTCTAGTACCCCAGGGTTGCTCCTGTACCCCTCGCCTTCGCTCCTCCCTATTTCTCATGTACGACAGCTGCAGCGACAAAGCAATAATTTTACCAGCTTATAGGTTTTATTTCGCATTATCTTCTGACCAACTCCATCAATTAACTTAATTACAATTAAGTAAAATGTAAACTTTATCTCCATGAAATTTCTATTTTAATTCAGCTATTTTTAAAATATGTATAAGTATATGTGAAACCTGTATCCAAACTAAACCTTGTAAAATTCATTTTACTTTTGACATAAAAAACATCTTTATAAACTAACTTAGATATTATTAAACTTTTGCATGGATATTTCTGTTAAGCTAAAAGTAATAAATGTTTTTGCTATAGATTTTATACTTTTATTTCAAACCGTTTAAACAGCGAACACCATGTTATAGAATTTTTGGCGATTTTAATTACATTTATTGTAATTAATCATTGAGAATATGTATTTACCAAAATAAAAAATCTATAGCAATCAAGGATAATATACCTTTCTAAGAGTGAAAGAATTTTCAAAATCGGCTGAGTAGTTCCGGCGATTACCCCGAACATCCAAACTCACAAACTTTACCTCTTTATAATATTTGTATATATGTCATTAATACAGACTATTCAGTTCCGGACATAGCAAAAACTATATCAATTATATTGTTATATGTTTAAGACCTGGAAAAGTGAACGCAAAGACTACGGAATATAAATATTCTCATTGATTTATTGACAAAATAACTATAGTGGATTAAAGTTAAATACTTATAATAAACTAGCGGGCCGGGCGGACGTTGTCCTTCCTTGATAATAAAACAAATCTAAAATTCAACAGCAGCGCCTTTTACTCGGTCCAATTGTGAATCTAAACCATTCTCGGATCCACTGGAACACGTTCACAAAATATCATCAAAATCGGTAGAGCCGTTTAGGAGGAGTTCAGTGACATACACACGTACAGAAGAAATCTATATATAAAGATATGAAAATATTTAACAAAATTTCGGCAGCCTTTCACAAGAAAACATTCTGGAAATAATTATTACTTTAATTTGATTAACCACTATCGACATTACTTACTCATTATCTTAAGTGACTTGTATCCTAAACACGTATCTCCTTATTTAATAAAAAAAAAAACAAGAAAGTACACTCATCAAAAAAGTCTAAGCAACGTGTACTAATTTAAATTTTAGGATGGTTCTTCACATTATAACGTTGTATTTTATTTTTAAAATAATATCTTTAGGGTTCTATGATGTAAAAATAACAGCTGTTGTCTTTATAAGTTCTTTTAATAACAAAAATGAACAATATTAGAATATACTGTAGAAACTAAGATACATAAGAAACTAAACTTTTTTCTTACAAAATGGCAACGATTATTCATTGAATTAATGAGACTGTTTATGTCATCTTGCGGTATTCGCTCCCAATGGAATTGTAGCAAATCCTTCAGCTGTTGGGTTGTTGTCGCTCCGTCCAAGTCCTTCAAAACACGTCTCTGGAGAATGTCCCATGCGTGCTCGATGGGGTTGAGATCTGGCGATTGTGCAGGCCAGGGCAATACCCGGATGTTCTCCGTTGCAAAGCATTCACTGGTTCGCCGAGCTGTATGTGAACGCGCATTGTCATGCATTAACCTAAAATCGGAGCCAAAAGTTTGTGCAAATGGGTAGACAAAAGGTCTGAGAATATCCTCAATGTAATTTTCAGCATTCATGTTTCCATTTACAAAAACGAGCTCAGTTCGCCTGTTCTTCATAATACCCGTCCATAACATAACTGTTGAGCCGCTGTATGGATGAACTTCCTGAACGCACCTGAGCCTTTCGGTATTTCCGGGCCGACGATACACTCGCACCCTTATTGTATCAGGCTTAAACCCGAATCGCGACTCATCGGAAAACATAATTTTATCCCATTGTTCCTGGGTCCATGTTATGCGTTCTCTACACCATTCATATCGACGAGCGCGATTCCCGTGACGTATCGGTGGGCACCTGATTGGGCGTCGAGCTCGTAGGCCGTACTCATGCAGTCGATTTCGCACAGTTTGAGGACTTACATCAACACCACTTGAAATTTGTAGCCTCAAACTTATCTCTCGAGCGGTTAACATCGGCTGGCGTCTTGCAGTCAGTTGTATGTACCGGTCTTGCCGAGTGGTTGTACTCCTTTTACGGCCTGGATGCTGTTCAGCGGGTTCTCCTGTATTATTGTAGCGCTGCCAAAGACGACAAATAACACTTCTATGAATGCCAAAATGTCGAGATACCTGAGATTGACTACTTCCCGCTTGCAACATCCCTACAGCTCTTTGCATTTCATCTGCCATCAAATGACGTCGCTTCATGACGTAAAGAATATCTAACAATTCAATTTTGTCGCTAACTTTATTTAAATGGTTGGTAAAATTATAAAATCAAGACTAAACGTAGCAATTAAAACGCACTTAAATTCAAACAAATTCGCAGTCATTTGAATTTTATGAAAAAACAAAACATAATCAAATTTTTTATTTACAACCAGCCAGTATGTCATCTATAACAAAAAAGTTTACTTACCTACGCACTTTGTTTGAGTAAATGCTTAGAAATTAATTCATATAAATGGTAAAATTTGTAATATCACGCATGTTGCTTAGACTTTTTTGATGTGTCTAGTTCTTGAGTAATAAGTATCTACAAACAGATATAGATAGATAAGTTGCATTTTATAATATGTAAGAATAATAATGGAAAGGATAAGGGAGTAAGGATATAGTATTTTTTTTTTATTTTGTTTCGAACTGACTACGCTATTGACCTAGCAAGGTCTTAACAGCTTCACCAGACTACTGGATATAGTAGAAACTACGAAACTATACTACAAAGTAATAAAACTCTCAGACGGACAATAGAAAAGCCCTTCCCCCACACTATGTTTTCATTATGACTTTTCCTTTACTGAAAGAAAAGTCATTACAGGAATTGAACTTACGTCGTTCGACACGATGACCAATTAAGCTAACAGTGAGCCGTCATCTCCTCTAGTAGAATTTGAAACTTAAAACTTTATACTAACTTCTTTACTATCTTGCTATCTAAGCTGGATTTAGTAAAATACCAACATAATTATATACTAGAAACAATAACAAATTGGTCATTCTATGTTTCAGGCTCACTACACCAATAACAGTTTTTTAGGTAACAGTGTTGGGTTTTATAACAAAGTCCTAAAGCACATTACCGAATTGCCGGATAGTACGTTCAAGCACCATGTCAAACGGGTTTTAATATCTAAAGGCTTATAAGCTGGATCAATATGTGAACGATGGTCACGTCTCTAAATAACGCCAATCTCTGTGCATCCACCAAAAACGAATGTAACTACCTATGTCTGAAAAAATATGTTTCTTGATAAAGCAGATCGAATTTCTTGCTGGTTCTTGTCGATGACTTGGTTGTTTTCCGAATCGGTTGTAGCTTTGACGTACGTAAGCGCTTTCTCAGGGTCTCAATTGAATAAAGTTTTTTGATTTTATTGAAATGACCACGAAATTTCGAGAAGTTAGAATAGTTTCACAGAAATGAAACTATTGTGGTTCGTAGAATAATAAAAATAAGACAAAATCAAAAGATATTTATTTAAATCTTGCTAGTTTCAACATCGGGTTTCTTTTCCGTTGCAGCGCCGAAAAACGCTCGCGTAAGTCCTGCTGCTGGCGATTCTACAAAGAGCCAGAGAAAGCAAGCGCTGATATACGTAACGAATATGGTTGCTGATAGCAATAGTACCTGAAATTATAAAATATAACATTAACCCTAATCAACTAATTTATATTCATTGTTACGTAATAACTAAACATTCGTCAATCGGACTACGCAAATGAAAACTTAAATATTATCAACATTACTTAATGTAAATAGGAATTGGTACATGGCACGGAAGCTCTGTTAAGTAGCGACTAAATAAAATAAAATAAATGTTTAATTAGAATTTACGGTAAATCCTATCTGGGCACGAACTAAAAAGTTCGCAACATCTTTGCCGTGCCGTGAAGCTGTGGAACAATCTCCCGGCCAGTGTGTTTCCTCCTTCCTATGACATGGGGTCCTTCAAGCGCAACGTGAAGAGATACTTACGCAGGCCGGCATGACAGCGGCGACCGGCGATGGATAGTATGTCTCTCGGTAGTCGCCATTGTTTTTGGATTGTACTGTGCTTACCATCAGGCACAGTACAGTCATTTTGCCGAGCTACGATAAAAAAAAAAAAAAAAGAAATCCACACAGCGACAACTCATGACAGAGTTGTGAGCGCCCCAACATTTCATGCAATGGTGTTTCGTCATTCGCCTAGCCTTGGACAAACACAGATAGCACATTCGACGTAGGATTAACAGAGACTTCTATGTTGAATAGTTTGCCAAGAATGTCCTGTATCATGACCTTCATACTCACCTCACCTCTATACTCCATACGTTTTCGACATTTTTAAGTTACGGCCGAAACAAAGAATAAACTGACTTTATGTTTTTGACTGAGTTAGTAATAAAAATATATTGGGCCTCATTGTTAGTGTCTTTAAACAACTTACCACAAAGTAGTCGTCTAGATGGATAGGTCTGGTTTGAATTCCGACAAATCCTCGTTGGAAGAGTGTGTGCATTAAGAAAGCGCTGTAGGATACACGACCGGTCCACGTGAATCCGCGCCATTCTACTATACTTCTATACAAATCTAACAACAAAAAATAGCAATGATTTCATATACACAAGCATGGAATACAACAGAAAGAGAATATTTAGCGCCTGGTAACCAAACTTTTTAAATTGCTCTTTTAGTATGTCAGGAGTTTGTATCTTTGGTGAAATAGTAGTTATTTCATAAATGTATGCTTTATTTTAATCTATTATTCGTTCCGTTGTTAATCTTACAATTAGCACTACGTTTAGAACAATTTTTTGTTAAGGTTGCTAAGAAACGAATCTTTTGTTGTGTATGTAAATTAGAATTTAGAACTGTTGATTGCTCTAATAAATCTATATCTGTCTTCAATCTATACAAATAATAAGAATGTAAATCAAACGAGCCTGTACCTTTTAGCTTTTCGTGAAAAGAATTGTTGCAGATGTCTTGGAATAAGTAATAGAATACATTTCAATCATTTTTATAAATGTCTGTCTATCTATGTGTATGAACAGGCGTCACTGCTAAAGTACTGGGTTCAAAATAAAACCCCATTAAAAAACCATAAAGCATATCCTCGGATGTAACTTAGTTTTTGTTTCATTAAAATCGGTCCACTCTATCAAAAGTTATTGTAATTTGAATGACGGCTCGAGTCAAGTGCGAGAGAAGAGTAGCTATCTATACTAATATTATGGAGCTGGAGGGTTTACTTGGTTGAACGCACTAATCTCAGGACTACTGGTCCGATTAGAAAAATTCAGTGTTAGATAAGTCATTTATGTATAGGCAATATATCATCACGTTAACACCAATAGGAACGTAGCGCCAAAGAAGAATGTTTCAAAATCGGGGTGTTTCTATCACGCTTTTATTAGCTTCACCTGTATGTATGTATGTAACCGACCCCTTTGAGCTCGATTTTGTCCTACTTTGAACGATCAGATTTAATTCAAACTTTGCATACCTGTCAAAGGTCGATGACAATGCAATAATCCGAAAAAAAAAGTTAAAAAAATTAACTAAAAAATGAAAAATAAATAATAGTTTAAAAAAACACGCTTTCATAAAAAATCCAACTAAAAAACAGAAAATAAAATTTAATAAATTTGGATTAAGAATAGTGTAAATTAGAAATAAATGTATATTTTTATAAAAAGTGACAAAAAAATGATAAAAATACTGATATCTGGAGGTGCTGATATTAACAGTGACGCATCGCTTTTGAGAGCTCCCGCCGCGTGTTAGCGTTAGCCCAACGTAACTGTTCCACGCGGACGAAGTGGCGGACACAAACTAGTATATAAATAAATTAAAAATATAGTTGAGAATTCTTATCAACATCCTACCATTCATGGCGAATGTTTTGAACCGCGAAATACGGATTCGATGTACGCAGGTGACACGCACCAACGAATTTTTCGGATCTCGTGTAAATCTAATAATCTGAATTGGTAACAAAGTCTGTCGGTGAAGCAGAGTAGTTATTGTAAGGAAATGTGAACTCGTAAATTTTTTCGTAGTATCTGCACCTTGGAAAAAATAGACCTGTGGATGGATTGCTCAAGGTTTGAGGTCGCTAGTAAGTGAGTCTTATTGGCTGGTCACGCGCACTTTTAAACTGAACAAAAATTTTTTTTGTCAAATTTCATGCAGTAGACGTGACGTATAACAGGTTGTCTAAAGTAAAAATAGCCTAAGTTACTCAATATAAAATCAGCTTTCTGCCAGTGAAAGTCTCATGAAAGTAAATCCAATCGACTCAGCCATACAGACATACAGAATGTTTACATACATTGTAATATATATTTAGTAAAAATCTGTTATTTACTAAAGATCAATTAGTTATTAATTTACATATTATATTATTATAAAATTAACCTACAATTCGACCAGTTAATTTCAAAGGGCATGTAAGGAATGGAACGTAAGTCATGTAAAAAATATTGAAAGTAGGATGAAAAAAGGTAATTGGAACGTAAAAGTAAAATGAAGAATGGCGAAACGTCATTTTCATTTACATGTGTGTATATGTTGTGTGCCATTCAAGCCGTAGTGTGAGTGATGTATATTATAATTAATTTAAAATGTTTTTAATGCGTTCTATATAAAAAAATAGCTTTGTGCACTTCTCCTTCATTTTTTTTTATACCATAGGATGCAAACGAACATCTGAGCCACCGGATCACACAAGCGATCACCACCGTCCATAGACACTTGTAATACCAGGGGATTTGCAAGTGCGTTGCCATTTTGTGTATGAGGGGAGGGGGAGGAAGGGAAGGGGAAGGGAAGGGGAAGGATAGGGGAGGTGGTCCTCCGGCGCTCTCACTGATCGAACGAAACGCCACAATGCGTGCTTGCATTGTTCACGTCTTGCTTGTATTACTTCACGTCAGTTTTCTGTGAGAGTGTGGTACCCCGGGCGAGCCGACCTATTCATACTGAAACCAGTAATCGATTCAGCGTGGCTCTACCATCTATTAATATAAACTTTAACTATGCTAAATTTCAACTTCATCCATTCGCGCAATTCGCTTAAAAAGAGGTACAACGTTTTAGCTTCACGTATATAAGATAGGATCCCAGGGCACCATTTAAAATTGCCTCGTAATTTAATTTTAAAAAACCACTCCAGTAGCTACCGACCAGGGACGTGCTATTTTGCCCGTCTGCCACACTATGGTTACGCCACTGGTAGCTTGACACTTGGAGTCGTCAGAGTGTTAAGTTGATCAAAATTATATTCCTCTTTTGATAGTCTCTTTTGTCCATGGATTTCATACACGATCACTATAGTGAAATCAGTAAAGAAATAAAAACTATGCTCTCACCTTCAAATTTAAATATGCAACTGATTATTAATATCAGAACGAGCAACTGAAATATTACTTTGTAGAGCATTGCATACATAATTCGTATAGCGATTGACGGCTGCCATCCGTCAATGTAAAAGAAGCCTCCAGATAGTATCACCGCAACGTCGATTGGAAACAGCGCCCATATTACCCAGCGATAGTTCTGAAATAAAGAATAATGTTATTTTTATATATAAACTAGCGGGCCCGGCAGACGTTGTCCCGCCCTGATTACAAAAAATCCTGAACAAATTATATACGAAAACGTTCCTAGTGAATCACTTTATCCAATGGTGAAAACCGCATAAAGATCCGTTCAGTAGTTTTTGAATTTATCGCGAACAGACAGACAGACAGACGTGATAGGGGACTTTGTTTTATACTATGTAATGATTTCTTCTGTATGTGTGTATGTCACTGAAGTTCTCCTAAACGGCTGGACCGATTTTGATGAAATTTTGTGTGCGTGTTCCAGTGGATCCGAGAATGGTTTAGATTCACAATTGGACCCGGTAGGTGGCGCTGCGGTTGGCTTTTAGGATTTTTTAAATTATCAAAACAGGACAACGTCCGCAGGGACCGCTAGTATAAATATATAATCTTTTCTTATACGTTATAGAACCATGTACGTTATTTAGTTAAGCGTGGTACAGCTCCCGTATTTGGAACTGTATGCGTACGTATCTATGTACGTGGCCTAGAACCTACGTGATCTGAAAGCGTGAGCATTCGTACGTAATCCTTATGAGATATTTATAAAAGTAAAGTACCTGGTAAGACATAGTAGCCTCTTAAGGTAAAGTAAACGCGATATACTTACATAAAAAACTGAAAAAAATTGTTTGATAAAAGAAAAATCGTATTTTACTATTAGACTAGAATTATTGTCATTAAATTTCAATAATTTCTAATTCATAATTTATATACATTATAAAATAATAACTGACTGAGTTATAGACGCACAGCTTCATCTACTCGGGTTCTCAACTGAACTGAACTTGCACAAGGGTTCCTTTTAAAATGTAGGTAAGCACTAAGGAAGGATTTTTGGAAATTCTACTCAAATGGTATGAAAGTTTAGATAAAAATTTCACATTTGCAGTCAGTTAGTTACTCTTTTGTATATACACATATAAAATAAATAGTCGAAAATAATTACTTTATAGAGAACGCGTATGAAATCGCTGCAAATTACTACCTCATTCATAATTATTAATGTTTCATAAAACGATATTTATTTCATAATACAGTGCAAAATCATTATAACGTCGTTCGTTATAACGAAAAACTTTCTATAACGTAGCAATTATTTCAATTTGGTTAGTTTACTACAAAACCATTTATTTTTTCTCTTCCGTCCGTATAACGAAAAAAAATGCTCGGTCCCTTGAAATTCGTTATAAACAGCTTACACTATATATTATTATATTTACGTTATAATTGGAGTTGAATAATAATAATAAGTAAGATCGGAAAACTTATTAAATTAGATATGTAATAAAGCGACCAATTTTCTGAAAATTGAATGCGAGACTTTTTTTTTCGATAAAGAAAAATGGAATTTACATATTTTTAGAGTAAGTTACTAAAGGTATTTATTTTTAAAATCATATGTATCGCTAGACTGATATGTTTAAACCACTTCAGGGCTGTTATTGGAAATGTCTTAAAAGTTTTGTAAACTGTCAAAATGCAATCTAAATTAATCTGAGATATAACAATATAGGTTAAACATAAAATTACCTTATACTGTTTGAAGTTTTTCCCTTCTTTCTGCCAATGATAGGCAAGGAGCCCGCCGGCGATCCCCAATACATAGGTGGACAGGTTAGTGTGTCCGCGAGAGTAAAGCAGTCGGAAAGTTTTATTGTTTGCGAACAAGTTCCGAAAGGTTCTGGAATTACACCAACATTCGAGTTAAGCGTCACTAAAGCCTTGTTCGCACTAGGCTAGTAATTTGGTCGAGTACTGAGTAATTTGGTGGCTAAAATACACGCTACTCCCCATCACTGCCAATCGTTCGCACTACACTCGAGTACATTACACAAGTGAGTGGTATTTTGCAAGATGAACGTTCAACGCAATAAAGAAAATAAACTAATAAAGCTTCTGGTAACAGTTATTTTAAAAGCGATAGAAGAAGAAATTTGTGTAATAAGGAGAAATAAGCTATGGGTGAGACAATGGATTAATAGAAGAGATGACGAATCGTTTTCTGAAGAAATTAAAACTAGAAGATCCCAGTATTTATATGGTAAATACGTAGAAACAAATTTTGAAGTTGTTTCTTCGCTCCAGCAAAACATAATTTTGCGGAAGTTAATGAACTCAGCTAAACCGAGTAACTAGAGACGCGCGGTGGGAGGCGCTACTCGACGAAGAAAATAGAACGAAATAGATCGACTCGACTGAATGATTTGCTAATCTACTCGATTAAACTTTTGTTGTTCAGTCACGTTTAGCTACGAAATTACTGGGTGGAGTACCTAAATTATTAGCCTAAAGCAAAGGCTTAAGGATCAGTATCGACAAAGAAAAATAAAGTCGCTACTCGTGTCTGTTTGTATGTGTAATAAAGTGCAAAGTACCTCCTTCATTAATTACATATGCAACGGATTTTTATATCGTTTCCACTAACAAAGAATCTCTTTCCGAAGATTTATCATCAGCCTGTAAGAGGGACTGCAGGGTCATAGGCCTCTACCCGAAGGAAAGTATGGGCATAGTCACCACGATAGCCCACAACGTTTTGGCGCTTTCAAACTTAGGGAAATCCACAGTTCTACGTTTGTCTACATACAGTAGTACTACAATAAAACTATACTATATTATTAGGTTATAATACGATTAGATGGTAAGTTTCAATGAATTTTTAATATTTCAATTAATATTCTAAATGTCATTATAGATTTGAAATAATGCGTAACAAAAATAAATGGATATTAAAAGAATATTTTTTAAAACGACATTCTATAGAAATGCACTACAAATTTTAATCGAAATTCTTATTCAATTATTATGGCGGCCATTTTGAACTTCGCCATTTTGTTTTTATTACGCTCTTGTGTATTGTCATGAGGACTGAACAAACATGCAAAATTGCAAAGTCGTCGATCTAAAGAAACCAGGTTCTAATTCAGCCTGCAAGGTTTGACATAAACAAATATTGCAAGTTAAGTAAACGATTGTAATAGAAATGTTTATAGTGCGTTACAATTTATGAAACTTATTTATATATGATGAACTGTTAATATCAAAGGCCCATAAATGCATCGGATAGATCACACGAATAAATTATTTCGCCCCATATTAGTACTAGCATACGTGCGAAGACGGACGTTGGACAGGTCACTTGCCCAAATGTTGTAAACGCAGGTAAAGTAGGTTCCTGATTGGTATTTAAAAAGAACAGGGGAACAGCGGGAAGACCAATAGTAAGTCAGGTCGACGACGTCACAAATAATGTGGGAAACATGTGAACAAGATCAGTATGTCTTAATATGAAAAGTGCTGTACATAATAACTATATTGATGAAGCTGGAGCAGGTCAACGGTATTATTATTTTTATATATATAATTCTTCTGTCCATGTGTATTTGATTGAATTCCTCCTAAACGGTTGGCCAGATTTTGATGAAATTTTTTGTGTGTGTTCAGATGGATTTAAAAATGGTTTAGATTCATAATTAGATCAGGTAGGTGGCGCTACGGTAGACTTTCATATTTTTTTAATTTTCAAGGTAAAACAACGTCCGCGGGCCTGCAATAATTGTATATATTGAATTTTAAATTATATAAGAAAATTCATGGTTATTGTTAAATTGTTTACGAATCTAAAAGATTTTTGATATTATTTTGGTATCATCTTATTGATACTGCATTATATTATAAACTTAGGTCGACTTCTATAATTATTAAGGTCGGTAAGACTATAAAGGCTTACTCGGGTGTTTGTAGAACAACAGCATCCAAATCTTCAAAGTAAGTGTGGGCCGCTGGAATTATAAGCGATAGTACGGAAAGAAATACAAGGGCCACAATCCTTGCCTTTCGGGGAAACATGCAAACCAGTAGACCTATGCAGAATAACTGCGTGTCAGCCGCTAGGTACCTGAAAAAAAAAAGTTATTTGATAATTTTTATTGAGATTATTCTGCATCAAATATATAAAAAAAGATAAAAATCAAGGAGCATGTCTGATGGAGGAGGATGAAACGCACAGACTTACTAAGTTACCACGTAGGGTTAAGAGCCAGGAAATTTGGTATAAATATTATAAACCTTTCTAACATTATTCATTAACATTTCAACAATTATTTCATATGTTTAGGTTATAAAAACAATACGTTTCTAATCAGCATGTCAAGATTTTAAAATCTTTACGTATATATTATTTAGTGAAAGTTAAACAGTTAAGTCGCGTTCAAACACCACTTCGATCGACGTAGGGTTGAATACCTTCAAATGAATGCCTTTCGGTGCAGGAAAACGTTGTTATAAAACCATAGCGTAGTGGTAGGACTTTTTCTAATTCTCTCAAATCTCTAATAGTCTGTATATAATCATTTGTCTGTGTTCGTCTTTCAGTATTTGCTTTTGAGAGCTAGTCCTCCTCTACATTTAGCCGAGAATGTGATCAAACGCTAGACCTTTACAGTGTAAAAAAAGTTTTTATTTTTTGATTAATAACTTGTTTAATTTTAACGATCTCTGATACATGATTACAAGCGACTAGATCAATTTGTGTTAGTTATAAAACAAAAATAATAAAAATGGTAACACTCATGCACCCATCCAGTTTTTTACTGGTTTTAATTAGCGATAGTCATGTGCATAGAATAAATCTCTAAGGTATCTCCAGTTTGAAATAGCAAATCGTCAAGGTAATGTATGCGCTTCGCAAAATTAGTTTTGATAGATGTCGAATTACTGACTTTCGTGATATTACTTACCAAGATTGCGGAACGCAGAAGGCATTGTCATAAATATAGTTATTGAAATAAAATATGTGACTCCACCAATACTGTCTGCAGGCGAGAGACTCGCTGCCCACAACATAGTTCCAAAGTGGTCCGTCGCTAAAATGTCGCATTAATGTTGATATAGTTCCCAGAATCAATGCATATGTTGGGGTAAGCCTGTGAATATTATTTTTATTTATTTGTCTTTTATTCTAATTCGGTGTAACAGACGATGAGTTGCAGTTGTCGAGGTTATATGATTAGTGTTAAAACTAGTTCTTAATTCTAGACGAGTGACATATCGCTTAGGTCTTAATGTCAAATGTTCAACTTGAGAACAGTAGCACGCCATTTGAACACTAGGAAGTTACATTTTTAATTATGATATCACAAGCTTTTGCCCGCGACTCCGTCCGCGTGGAATAGTTTCTTTGGGCTAACTTTAATTTGCGACTTCGCTTACGTAGAAGGTGCAGATATTTTTAAATAATAAGTACGTGAATACCGATTTTGAAACATTCTTAATTTGTGCTCCACTCTTATTGGTCTTAGCGTGATGATAGTATATAGTCTTCTTCGATAAATGAGCTTATCTAACAGTGAATTTTTCAAATCAGTCCACTAGTTGAGATTAGCGCGTTCAAGCGAACAAACTCTTCAACTTTATAATATTAGTATAGATGTTACGGTACTGTATTTGGATAGCAAGTACAATGCAATACAGAAACAACGGCGATCTACAAGCTCCAAAAAAGATCTACAATTATGTTTACCATCTCTATTTTTTAGTAGTTTGCTAGTAGGAAGACTATTCTCAACAACCTTTACTAGCTTATGCTTCGCCTGCATTAGTCCGAATTGGACACATCCCTTGAGAGTAGTACTTTTTTCTAGATGAAATTTGTCCTACACCTTATTATGTATCGCCTGATAATTTCTATGAAAAATTTCGCGATGGTCCTTTGAGTATTTAAGGTATGAGTACGTATTAGTTCGGTTTGTCACGATTAGGATATTACATACTAACTGATCTAGCTAGCCGCCAGCTTTCCCATGCATTAAGTAAGTTTTAATATAAAAAAAATGACAAAGCGCCAATGAAATCTAAAAAATAAGTATCTTAGAAGTATCTACGAAAAAATCCGTATCGAATCACAGTCTTATGCCGATGCGTGCAGTAACTGTAACGTAATTGAGCCTCAAAGGTACACGATTTTCATTTTGTTTATATAAATGTACACATTTTTCAATCATAGCGAGATAAGATTATCAATAATTACGAAAGCATTGACTCTGTATCATGTACATAATTATTATTGGTACTTACGTATTAATGCCACCGCAATGTGCTCGCCGACCGCTATCGCGTCCAGCTCGCGCTGTCTTTGTTTCGCAAGTCTAACCAAACCTAACCGAACTGAGATGGGAAAATTGAAAAAAAATAAATCGACTAGGTTAGACTTGCGAAACAAATACAGTCATCGCGGTGACGTTAATACCTAAGTACCTTATCATTTGTTACTGCTCACTTATAAGCAAATATATTGTAGGGAAAAGGAGCTAGTCCTTGCCTTACATATGTTTCGGGTGCTCGTTTGTAGGAATATAGTTGTTTGATAAGTTACAATAACTTTATTTCAGTGTTATAATAGTATTTTATGCAACCTAACTAAGTGCTTGAACGCGACTGACTCTCAAAGTATTTTATAAATATAATTCAATTCAAATGTGCTGATGCACACATAATAAGTAGGGCGACATATTAATAAAACTTACGAAATTTACGTAACCGTAAATATATGTCAGTAGAGTGTGTAAGGAGTTCTTTTCAATTCTGCAGAATAACAATTCTTATTATGTATAGCAGTATTTATTTCCAAGAATAAACCGACAGTATTACTTCGTAGATTTGTTTTCCTTAATCCATTTGAAAATAGGGTAAAGAAAAACGAAAAGTAAGAACAGAAAATGTGACAGTTACATCATTTTATATATAAAAGAAATCAGGTGTAGGTATCTTACAAAATATTTTTCGTAAATCATGAACATATTATAACCAATCTTGAATAGAACTGTATCATTTAATGACATCAGCAACTTTGTTTTGCATTAAATTAGAACGCTTTGTAAGTTATTTACTGTTGTCAATAATATTGTTAACAACGAAATAAACAGTACATTTGTTAATGTTTTCCGCTAGAAATCTGTAATGATTCTGCCACAGTTGACTTTCTATTTCGATTGTTTTTTTATTTCAACTTCCTATATTACAAGTGGGAATAGGTACTTATCTAATAAAAACCACGTTGAAAATGAATACATACCTTAGCCATCTAAGTATTATGCCTTTGGGCCACATCATCCACGTGATTTTATGTTTTTCCGAATGTATTTCAAAGTTGTAGGCCAGTAAGAAACTGGACATGATGAAAAATGTGTGCGTCACTAAGTTACCATTATATAGGATCTGTTTCAGGGGATCTTCGTATGCCTAGAATACAAACAAATAAATTATACCTATAGGAAAGCAATTTGAAATATATTAGACTTAGATGTTTGATCGAATCAATTTAAATTAACGAGATTAGCTAGTTTATTCGCATTTTTTTGGCGTGGTAGTTCTATGAATATTGTGCTGACTGATGACGTAATAACTCCTCTTTCATCCCATCGTTAATCTTATATTTCTGTACAGTAATTTCCACCAGGAACCCTCACGTGAAATTTGAATTATGCGTTAGTTTTATCAATTTTATATTATTGCATCGCAGACTGCGGCCTTCTAGGAAATATATTTTTTAAATCAATGAAGAGTTTTCAGTTATAATATTCATTTGACTGATACCTAATACGTTCAAGTATGCAGCTTTATTATATAGAATTGCATGTTTTAATTCCATTTTATTTTTCAAGCGTATCATTACATTTACTATTATGTCTATTGAGCATAATCTGTTTATAGAATTGTAATACAATTAGCTAATACAAATGATAGTAATGTTTTTTAACCAAAATATAAACTAATACGTACCGTTTCAATATACAAAGGATTATCAACATACGAATACGCTATGACAAGTACGGTGTGAGAGAAGAACACGCATATCATAGTCATGGTTCTGAAATATTAAGTTATATTTGTTCGTTACATTTCAAAATGAACTGAATCCAATTTTAACCGTTCATAATATTTTATGTTATTTTTAAGATCTTCAAGTTGTATACATGTATAATAGAAAGATCGTAAAAGAAACTAAAAACCTAATGGACGGCAAAATAGAAATAAAATAGAAGGTGTGTAAAAACTGGAAATCTAGAATAAATTAAACTTGTTATATTATCATCCACCTGTAAGAGACCCTCTGCAGGATCATAGATAGGAAGGAAGGCAAGGGCATAATCACCACGCCAGCCCACGATGTATTGGTGATTTCAAACTCTGAGAAATCCACAGTTCTATGTTTTCCCACATATAGTAGTAGTAGTACTATAAGAACATTTCTCAAGTTCTGGTTTCCTCACGGTGTTTTCCTTCACCGTCAACCGATAGTGTTACCAATTTATATCGGTAAATGTAAGCAAATTCCAAAGAAATTCATTGTTACATACCGGGCTTCGAACCAGCGGACATCGAAATCATATTCCACCGGTCAAACCACTAGACCGCCGCGACTTTTAAACATGTTTTATGAATGATTAAAATTGGGTTTAGCTCATTTTAGAATGTAATGACATATTTTTTGTTAAATAATTGATCCCATAGGATCCAAATGGTTTTATAAATGATAAAGTTCAAGTTAACAAACATTTGATAAAATGTAACCGAAATAGAAATATCATCCATTTTGAAGTCGTTATAAAGTAGGGTGTCTTTAAAATAGTGATATTCCCCAAGAAAATCCCGAATCACAACTATTTATCGTCAGAATAACGTAATACATATTTTTATAAAGTATTATTCCAAACATACCTCAACCCGTGAAATTGTTTTAACCTTTCCAATCTAGGCTCAGTTCCTCCACCACTTGGTGTTGTTAATTTCTTCCAATTTCGACGAAGCGAAAATGATAGTAGAAACGGGTTTCCTAAAATGAATAGTTCTTATTGCATCATTACTAACATGGATGAAAATAAATATTTTTTTCTAATAAAATATTATAGAAGAAGATACTTTCATTTCAACCTTGTATCAATAAGACTTTATAATTTCTATTGAGACCTACAACATTTGCTCAAAAATATTGTTACTTTATTATTAATTACTTGGCATGCCATTAATGATTTCATTTAAGTAATTATAAACATACTAATTTTTTTTTCGAACTGATTATTGGCTTAGAAAGCCCTTAACAGCTTCACCGGACTACCATACTAAATATTATACTATGCTATTTGAAGTGTAGTATCTACGACCATGTATTTATTTTGTACGAAATTTTCTCTCGATACATTAATTTTCTTGTCGAATTGCTGTTGTATCTAGATACACACTTAGAATTGTGCAATATTTATTACGAATTTGTAATTTTGACATTATATTTAACAATTTACTACATATATACCTTTTATATCATCATTTTTGCAAACGAAGTAATCATACAAGCTTCCGACAATGTTGAACACAATTATTAACAAATAAACAATTATCATAATTATGTCACTTGTATCGAAATCTGTTTTCTTTCCTTCTGTTTTACAATACTGAATCCTGGATAACTTTGATTCGATACCATAGTTTTCCCATAGAGAATTGTTCAGGCATCCCTCAAGGGTCTCACTTAGGTCACGTGTATTATTTTTTGTAAATTTGAAACATGTCGTATTAACACACAGGCCACGATGTATTTGGTTGTGATTAAAATGTTTTATCGTATATGCCGAGTATTCCTGAAAATATTCATTTCATAATTAATTAGCGGGCACGGCGGAAGCTGTCCCGCGCTGATAATAAAACTTGACAAATTATAAATCTTCCTCATGAAAATTCGTTTAGTAGTTTTTGAATTTATCGCGAACAGACAGACGTGGCAGAAGACTTTGTTTTATAATATGTATTGATATATAATTTTAAAATATTACTTCATAATAGTCCTTCCATCGTCAATTGAATAACATACTGATCGTCTGAAACCTGCGCAAGCGTTTATTATCTGCAAAGTTGCAAATCAGGAACGATTAAATGTCATTCATTACAATTATACTAAATGCTCTTAAATAAGCACAGTCATTTGAAACTAATAATTACATGTTTCAATAAAATTGTCAATTTATCCTTGATCTAAAAATGAGCAAGGTTTTCAAGTTCCGAAAAGTTACGGTTTTAACATAAATATATTCAAAATATTGCAAGGAAGACATCTAAATAGATTACAAAATGAAATAAACAAGTGTGAATAATATTATAATTTTAATATCTGATGAATAAGACCGTTCAAATAATTTACTTGAATCATGTGCATAAGTTTAGAGTCCCTCTTCGAAAACAAGTCAACGTCGACAACACAATACGTGCCTCTGGGTTCCGAGAGACATTTATGATAGTCATCGAGTCCATACAGCGCAGGAAATTTGTTATACTCCGTCTCTGTGTATAGAAAAAGGTTATAAATTAATATTTTTTGACGTTAGTAAACCATAACATCAGCTGTTCTTCTCAGAATAATGAAAATAAAGAGTGCGTGAGCGTGCTCGGTAATTTAGATATTTAGGACACCAATTTGCGTGAGCAATTTTTTCCTTATAGGCTTTGCGTTTACCCACAGTCTCGTCTAAGGTCAAATGACGTTGTAATCGAAAAAAATCAAATGTACAAATATGAAACAAGTCTGTGAACGCAGTTATTCTTATGTTTAAAAACAAAGGAATATTTGCTCTAAAGATAGTCCGGTGAAGCTGTTAAGACCTTGCTAGGTCAATAACGTATCCAGTTGGAAAAAAAAATTTTGCTCTAAACGAACTTTGGTATCTTCAATATTTTATTTCCTCCACGTTCTGTTCGTTTTTTCCACCCTGTATACATATATTATTCTAACCTTTACGTTTTATTTTGTAATTAAATTTATATATATTGTAACTATATA
>AP028442.1:2395689-2483415 GCA_036509395.1 Antheraea yamamai
TATAATATTAATAGCTAAATATATATTGTATTGTTAATTTGATTTAGGTTTCAAATTAATTCAATATATTACTGACTAAACTGTCGTTTGTTATCTCAATTATTTTGTTATATCTCAAAGGGATTAGGCAGCGTTTTCGATGAAAACTCCCAGGCGGCTTGACTTTTTCCGACACTTTCAACATTTATCGTTATATTTCAACAAATTTACATAAACTATTGAAAGGAAAGGAAAGGAAAGAATGCTTCATGACAAAGAGACAAACACATCCATCAATAGAATTTAGCCTAGTTGTTAAATTTTATACTTTTCATTCAATTGATTGATAATTACGCATAGAAACGTCATGTAGCCGTAGCTCAATTATAACGCACTGTATATTATACGGACCGACGAAGGCGTCGGTTCGGATCCCAAAGGTCATTTTTTTAACCGACTTCGAAAAAGGAGGAGGTTACTATGTTCGGTTGTATGTTTTCTTTTATGTATGTTAATTGATATTTTCGTCAATTTTTAACCGATTTTAATGATTCTTTTTTATTTTTTATTTACATTTTTAGCTAACCTATCTGCTATATATAGCACAAAGAAAATTTACCAAAATCCGTCAAGGTTTTCATTAACTACAAAATTTTAACTTTCGTCCGTTATCCTGGAGAACTCCTTGTGTTTTATGGGACAAAAAGTTTATAATATTAGTTATCACTGTGTCAAGTTTCGTCAAAAATGGTTCAGTACTTTCAGAGTGATACGCGTTCACAAGTACTAACAAAAATTGTAAAACGATTATTTTTCGCTTCTATATCGATAACAAAGTCTACCTTGATTATAATTTCCAAAAAATATTTAATGTACAGATTTGGCCTACTTACAGTTTTATTATATGTAGTATAAAGATTTCAATTTTTGTATGTTTTTTTTTTTTTATTTAAATGTTAAACAAATATTTGTTTATTTGTTATATAATAGATGTGAAAACCAGACTTATTTAATTTTATTCATCATTATATTATATCAGTATAATGTAAGTAACGGGTAAAAAGATGATGACAGATATATGTTGCTCAATTCTATCACACGGCACTTGAATTTTATATCGTTTTTTTTCCTTTACACACTGATTTATTGTAATCTTGAACTATGGTTCATTGTCGCTTCGTGTTATGTCCGTTTTATTGCTTCTAACAGTTGCCAAAACGTTTCAAAACACACTTTTATCTACAAAGGAAGCAAGTCTACATTTTCCTTAAACTTTTTCTAAACCACAGATTACTTACGACTAGACGTGAACTATCAGATGTTACCGGTAAAGTAAATGAAATCGACAAATGTAAATAAAATTTAATTTCCCGAGTAAATTACCGAAATAGCTAAACCGATTTTAATGAAACTTTTACTCTCAGATAGAGGGCTTTAATGAGTATAATTTTGCATGTCGCTACGCTTTTCCATGGAGGTTAAGTAGTAATGATAACGTTTGATAAAGAATCCCGGTTAATTGATTTATATGAACTACATTCTGAAGAATATGTAAGCACCATTGTACTCTACCCATTCTAGCTTCACTTCAGAAGAATGCTATATATATGTATAATCTAATCGATACAATCTAAGGACCACAGGAAGCCACTATCTATCTTCTACCTATATCTATACATATAATAAAAATGTAAATCGAGTGTGTCTGTACATAATAAAATACATCTGCATCTTTTTTAGAAATGTCTATCTGTCTGTTTGTATGGACACGCATCACTTCTAAAGTACTGCATTCATTATACAACCTAACCAGGTCAATCATAAAGCATATTTTCGAGTAACATTTAGTCTTTGTTTTATGAAAATCGGTTTGGTTTATCAAAAGTTATTGTAATTTTAATGACGATGCGACTTAAGTACTCGTACGAGAGAAAAGTAGGTAGTAATGAGACTGAATACATTCAGATGACTCTATTAGTCACTCTTTTGTACATAAGGTTTCTATTTAGGTTTTTATTTACAGGTTCAATGTAGCAAATACAATATTCAGAGTTACTTTGTTTTATTAAGTAACTTTTTTTCCGAGCTCGTGATTGTTTATTAAATTTAAGTTTTGTTAAACTCTTTCAAACGGCCTTGCAAGGAAGAAGGCTTCATATAAGGTCAACAGACTAAATTAGTTGTTTTATATAAACTAACGTTTTAGCAATAAAAATATCTGCTTATACATAAACTAAATAAACAGGTCTTGCATTAAAATTAATCATTAAATACTTACGATTTTTAATTCACATAAAAAATTCAACAAACATTACTTGAACACTATCGTAAAACTGAAAACGTTTTCGTGAATATTTTGGTATTGATGATATGACGATGATGGCTTCGTTGACAGCGTAGTCGGACACCGTGTCGATGGACGTAGGTTCGAATACTAGCAACTGAGTCCGGAGTGATGAAACCATAGCATGATGATAGAGCTTTTTCAAAAATCCGCCTCGCTATCTATCGCCATTAACAAGTTAAAAATCTGTCGCGAAGAACTTGTTGGTGTGCGATAACTGCACTTGAAAATCAGTCCGTTCTAGGTTTCCCGTGTTTACCATCAGATTAGATTAGATTAGATTGTGCTCAAACTAAACCCTATAATACAGCATAAGAATATATGATTTTTAAAATCAATATTACATGAACATCAAATACTTATCATCATTAACCTCTGTTCCAATCCAATTTTAGAGATCTCTAGACGTTCCTATTAAAGCCCTTGTGTGCTACTATGGCAAGTGGTTTATTTTTTTAACGACCTTATAAGGAATCATTTTTATGGAAACACTATAGACAGTTTTAACTAAAATAAAAATAAGTTAATAATTTTTTCTTTAATACTAATGAAAATCCTTATATGTCAGTTCAAAGTTAAAAAAAAGTAATAGTTGATTTACTTGAAAACTTGAAAATCGAACGTACAAAAAAGCGGCGAGGGCGACTCGCCGCCACCTATGTGTACTGAGTTCTCTAGATATTAGTGTGAATAGAAGGAACTTGTCATTCCATGGCAAAAAGTACCATTTATGGGTAGTTTGCATTACAAAGAACATAGCCTTATAGCCAAAAATATTATATTTAGTAAAGTACATATAATTACATTATTAAAATAAATTTATCGATAGTTTTAATTCCCTAAAAGTTCGGGTATATTTTGGACATTCTGCGTTTCATTATAACCGAATCAAATGTTTTTCCTGTAGCTTCAGACATTAATAAAATGACAAATAGAATATCTACAAAGTTTGATTTTAGTGGGCTGTACTGCCTCACCTGTGTGAGTTCTATAATTCAGTTAAGTCTCAAAAGGCGCTATTGTAGAGCACTCAATCCTGAGTGACTCCTGAGTTTGAAGGATATGATAACATAAAGTGACGCCGAGTTATAAAAATTAAAAAATATAAGTTTACGTAGATTCTTGTGGGAAATCTTCTCACGCTCTGATAGAGTACTTAGACTTAATTATGAAGGATTTAAAAATTTCAGCGAAAAATTTTTTTTTCACATTATCAACAAAATCTTGCTTCGGAACCGAAAAATTAATCGTTTAAGAAGGCGACCTATATATAGATTTTCCAAAAGTTGATTTATAATCACACTTTATTGAAACGGGTGAAAAGTAAATGTGAAATTATGGATTTGAGAGTAGTAATATCTGAAGACAAAGACGCAGAGATTGATGTGTAATTGATGTGTGTGTCCATTAAGCACTATTAATTGTTTTTTTATTTAATTCGAAAAAATATGTAAACTGGTATTTAATAACATTTTTTTAAATTACTTTTACGGGGTGTCAAACAATATACGGAGTATCAAACGAGAAATATACTACACGTTTTTTAAAAAATAATAGATAATTCATCCCCTTTTAATCAAACCTCTGAAGCCTGAGGTGGTTATTCTAATGTTTAAGAAATTCCATATGTTGATCTTGTATCTATTTAAAAATATATTCTCACACTTTCGAAGCTATTCATGCAAACTATGGTTTCCGAAAAAAAAAACATTTAATTAAATTTCTTACTTACCATTTAACTTGTAAATGACAGCTGAAGCTCCCTCCCATAAAATAAACAGCACGATAATTCGTCGAAACATATTCTAATGCGAAATTAATACTTATATGTAAGTCAAAATTCGATGAAGTAAAAAGTTTTTAGATCGTTTTATGTTTTTTTTTAATTTATCATCACCAACTAGTATTTATTACTACAATAAATGTGCGCCATTCAATTAATAATACAAAAATGAAGTTTAATTTCTTTTTTTGTGATTTGTAAATTTTATTAATTCAGGAAAACAAATGATTTTAAACTCTGATTTAATTATTGTTGTCTAGTATATTTTAAACACAATACGCAAGTTTTCTGTGCGACGTTGCAGTGTTATAGTGGACACTGGCTAGATATTGAATGTGTGTGTGGTCCTTACTGATCTGCTTATTTTGACCTTCCAATGTCCACTCTCATTTACCCAAACGTGTATCTGCATAATTACTATGATTCTCACGAATATAAGGATACTTTATTAACAAACAGGCATTGAGCATACGATGTCGTAGGATCTCATTTTTTATTTTCAATGACCTTCGAATATTATATGCAGTTGAATATGTATTTCTATAATATTGCAACGTCGAAGTTAAATGTGTATTAAATACTAGCTAAGCCCGCAATTAGTCCGCGTGGAAGCGTATGTAAAAAAACTGATTAACAAAATCATCTGATTGTATTAAGCCCATTTACTTATCTATCTTTCTCTCGTACTTAAGTCGCGTCGTCATTAAAATTACAATAACTTTTGATAGAGTGAACCGATTTTAATGAAACAAAGGCTAAATGTTACCCGAGCACATGATTTATGATTTTTAACCGACATCGAAAAAGGAGGAGGCTACTATGTTCGGTTGTAGGTTTTTTTTATGTATGTTAATCGATATTTTCGTCAATTGTTAACCGATTTTAATAATTATTTTTTATTTGAATTGGTTATATTCAGAGGTGGTGACATATAAATTTGAAAAAAATATTCAACCTCTAAGGGGGTGAAATATCGTTTATATGATTTTCACCCACTCCGTATCTACGTATTTTCGTCAACTTGGAACCGATTTCAATAATTTTTAACCGACTTCAAAAAAAGGAGGAGGTTATCAATTCGACTGTAGTTTTTTTTTTTATGTTTGTTACCTCATAACTTTGGACTGCTTCAACCGATTTTGCTTATTCTTTTTTTATTTGAAAGCTGGTACTTCCCGTGTGGTCCCATTTCAATTGTCAATTTGGTCCAGTTCCGACAACGGTATCCAGTGCAAAACCGTATAAGTTTTAAATTTGCATTAAGTATGTACACGACAAATAGACGAATAACTCAATATCACGCTAACCGATTTCGATGATTCATTTTTTATTGGAAAGGATGTACTTCAAGGGTAGTTTGATGAGAGTTTGGTTAGGTTCTGATTATGGTATCCGTGACAAAGTAACAAAACCTTCAAGAAACGAGCCTACTCCTTTCTTAAGGGCCGGCAACGCATCTGTGTTTCCTCTCGTGTCGCAGGTGTCCATGGGCGGCCGTGATCACTTACCATCAGGTGACCCGTATGTTCGTTTGCCACCAATAGTATAAAAAAAACTCTTCAATTCTTAGGAGCCTATTGTGCTTATGTTCGTTGCTGTGTTGCAACATGACGAAAGCATTGTAATTACATTACTTAAGGTATTTTATGTGTGAAGCGATGGTAGCCGAGTTGGTGGTAGAAACTTTCGCGGATTATTGATAAGGTTGCGTTCTACCAAACCTTACTTATTGTACAACCAATTAAAACCATATCGCATACCATACCGATAGATACCATACCGCAAAAATGCGCATATTTTAATATATTTAAGGCGGAACGCAGTTCGCGGGCTCTGCTAATAAAATATATTTATGTATACCAAAAATGGAAAAATAAAGTAAATTTTCAAAAAAAAGTATTAACCGACTTCAATATCAATCAAAAACCCATAAGGCACTAAAAAGCGGAAAATAAATAGTTTATCAAATTAACCAAATTAAATAAAACATATGAATATGTCTGCTACCTAGAGATGTATTGGAAGTCGGTGCGAACCAAAAATCATATCATCTACATAGATACAAAGTTTAATTCCACTCTCGCGTCTCTGTAATACATTTCTACCTGGAACAAATTTGAAATTTCAGTTGGCACCGACTTCCAATACATCTCTAGATAGCACACATATTCATATGTTTTATTTAATTTGGTTAATTTGATAAACTATTTATTTTCCGCTTTTTAGTGCCTTATGGGTTTTTGATTGAAATTGAAGTCGGTTAATACTTTTTTTGAAAATTTACTTTATTTTATGTGACTGTTGTTGATTCTTTACGATAAATAAAAATATGAATTTAGGTTGGCATTGACTTCAAATATAATAATAGGTCTTTATCTATGAAATTGCCGTTCTGCAGTACTGGCCATTTCAAATGAAAATAATTTTTGTTTACCTAAGAATTCTAATTTCAAATTAATTTTATTTTAAAAACATGGAATTCTTTTTCCAAAAGTCGTCATTTGTTTATTGATTAGTGTTACATTTTCATCGCATTTCAATCTTTTTTTCATCATGGATACGTTAAAAATTCGAGTAATTATGGAATATGAGTACCGTCGTGGCAGCAACGCAGCACAAGCGGCACGCAACATCAACGACGTTTACGGAGCTAACACTACAAACCAACGCACCACCTGTTATTGGTTTGCTCGCTTCCGTTCTGGGAATTTCGACCTGAAAAATGAACCTCGAGGTCGTCCGAAGACTTTGGTCGACGATGACGAATTAAAGGCGATTGTGGAAGCTGATGATACACAATCTACGGCTGAATTAACAGCAGCTTTCGACGTTAGCGTCAAAACAATATGGGTCATTTACGTCAAATTGGCAAGGTAAAAAAGCTTGACAAATGGGTGCCCCACGAACTCAATGATCGCCAGCGCGAAGTACGCGTCGAGACGTGCCTTGCACTGCTCAACAGACACACAAATGAAGGAATTTTGAACGGCATTGTTACCTGCGATGAAAAATGGATTCTGTTTGATAACCGCAAGTGCTCAGCAAGTTGGTTGGATCCTGGTTCAGCACCTAAACAATGCCCTAAACGAAAACTTACCCCTAGAAAAGTGATGGTCACTGTTTGGTGGTCTAGCGCCGGTGTGATTCATCACAGCTTCTTACCAAACGGGGTGAGCATTACTGCAGATGTCTACTGTGAAGAACGGAACACAATGATGGAGAAGCTGGCACATTCCCAACCAGCACTGGTCAATTGCTCGTCTCCGCTGCTCCTGCACGACAACGCGCGACCTCATACTGCACAGCAGACGGTCTCCAAGTTGCAAGAACTGGGGTTGGAAGTTCTCCGTCATCCGCCCTACTCACCAGACCTTGCGCCTACAGACTACTACTTTTTCCAGAATTTGGATAACTCCTTGGCGGGAAAAAAATTCAATACCCTAGAGGCAGTACAAAATGCCTTTGAATAATTTGTTGCCTCCCGTCCAGCTGATTTCTTTAAGAAGGGCATCAATAAACTGCCACTGCGTTGGCAAAGATGCATTGATTGCATGGGTGATTACTTCGATTAATACAAATAAAAAATACATGAAAAAAATTCGTTTGAATTTTTTCATACAAAACGGCAATTTCATAGGTAAAGACCTAATATTAGGTAGCGCAAATATCAATATTTTTATTTAATTTGGGTAATTTAATAACTTGGTTATTTTCCACTTTTTAGTGTCTTATTAATTTTTCATATCGAATTCGGTTTATTTTTTTTGTATTTTTTTTTTTCTGTAAGGTTTTATCGTAAACGTAGTACTTAGCAGTGATGCGTAGTCAAACAAACAGGCAGACATTTGTAAAACTGATTGAAATGTATTTTATTACTTATTCCTAGACACCAAAGCCGTAACCGACGCCATACTACAAGGGATGGACTTATTTATCCCTAATTCCGTAGTGCCCGTCGGTGGCAAAACTCAACCTAGGTTTGGTCATTCCTGCAGAATGGCTAAACGCCGGAAGCAAAAATGCTACCAGGCTTGGGTTGACGCGTTGGTTTCAAAGGATGTAAATACCAGTTCTCTCAAAAAGGAGTATAACGTTGCCTGCAGGTCTTTCAAAAGAGCGATTGCCTTAGCAAAGTCCACCTTCATTGGCAGAATTGGTGAGAGACTGGTTCGTCTTCCCTCTGGAACTCGGGCATTCTGGTCTCTCGCCAAAGCCGCCCTAGGGAACTTCAGTCTGCCCTCTTTCCCACCATTGTGGAAGGAAGGCATCTCGTTGGCCTACGACGCAAAAGACAAAGCCGAACTTCTTGGCTGCCTTTTTGCGTCGAACTCGACTCTAGATGACAAGGGGAAGTCTCCACCGAACATAGCGCGTTGCAAAAGCTGCATGCCCAATGTGCAGTTTTTGCAGAAACATATACGCAAAAAGCTCTTCTCCTTAGACATCAGGAAGTCGAGTGGACCCGACGGAATTCCCGCAATTGTGCTAAGGACATGTGCTCCGGAACTGGCTCCAGTTCTTGCGCGTCTTTTTCGGTACTCCTATTGTACAGGCGTAGTGCCAGTATCTTGGAAGTCTGCTACTGTGCACCCGATTCCAAAAAAGGTGGCCGCTCAGAGCCGTCGAACTATCGGCCAATCGCCATCACTTCCTTGCTTTCCAAAATAATGGAGTCCATTATTAACTGCCAGCTCTTGAAGTACCTAGAGGAGAACCAGCTTATTAGCGACCGTCAATGTGGCTTTCGCCAACGTCGCTCAGCTGGTGACCTTCTAGCCTTCCTGACATATCGATGGGCGGAGGCAGTCGAAAGCAAGGGTGAGGCTATAGCCATAAGTTTTGACGTAGCGAAGGCTTTTGATCGAGTTTGACACAAAGCGCTTCTCTCGAAGCTTACTTCCTTTGGACTTCCCGGGAATTTATGCAATTGGGTATCTAGCTTCCTCACGGGCCAAAGCATAAAAGTCGTAGTCGACGGTGCATGCTCCGATTTGAAGCCTGTGAATGCTGGTGTCCCACAAGGCTGTGTACTATCCCCTACTCTCTTTCTTCTGTATATCAACGATATGTTGCAAGTAAGCAACATTCATTGCTATGCAGACGATAGCACAGGGGATGCTCTATACACTGGCCATGCTAATATTTCCCGGGAATGCGTTGTTGAGTGCCGGAATCAACTTGTGTCTCAAATGGAGACGTCACTTGAACACGTCTCGCATTGGGGTAGACAAAACTTGGTCCTTTTTAACCCCACAAAGACACAAGTTTGCGCCTTTACCGCGAAAAAGGCAAAGTTTGATGTAGTGCCTAGCTTTCAGGGAGTCCCCTTAGTCGCCAAGCCCAGTATTGGTATCCTCGGCGTTGACATATCGAGCGACGTTCTGTTTGGCGGTCATTTGGAAAGCAAAGCATTGTTGGCCTCCAAAAAACTAGGTGTCCTTAATAGGGCAAGACAGTATTTCACACCAGAACATCGTTCACTACTTTATAAAGCGCAAGTCCGCCCACACATGGTATACTGTTCTCACCTTTGGGCTGGAGCGCCTCAATATCAGCTGCTTCCATTTGACCGCATCCAGCGTAGAGCGGCTCGAATCGTCGGCGACGAGGTAATATCCGATCGGCTCGACTCATTGGCACTGCGTCATGACATCGCGTCTCTTTGCGTTCTTTATCGCATTTACCACGGTGAGTGTTCAGAGGAGTTGTTTGGACTTATATCTGCCGCTAATTTCCACCATCGTACTACCCGCCAAAAACTAAAATTTCATCCACACCACCTGGATGAGTGGAGGTCTTCCACGGTGAGGTTTTCAAGGTCGTTTCTGCCTCGTACTTCAACCTTGTGGAATCGACTCCCAGCGGCGGTATTTCCAAACAATTATGAAATGCAAACCTTCAAGAAACGAGCGTATACTTCTATAAAGGCCGGCAACGCACTTGTGACTCCCCTGGTGTTGCTAGTGTCTATGGACGGCGGTGACCGCTTACCATCGGGTGACCCGTCTGTTCGTTTGCCTCCTATAATATAAAAAAAAAAAATAAAAAAAAACATGCAACAATTTTTTTTGCAAAAAAGTAAAAAGTACGGACTTTATAAAATCTTATGGCAAAAGATTTACACTCATTAGGAAATGTCCTGCCATTATCTTCAATAATGGTATCCAACTATCAATCTATCCAACAATAGCTCCGACTCATCATGGGTTTGGAATCTACGTAAATAGATGCGGTTTTTTATTATTTATAGCTTCCACACAAAAAAAAAATCGAGGCAGTCATAAGGACTGCCGACAGGAGTGAAAACTTAATACAATAGAATAACTATGTTCTGTTTTGAATTTTTTAATTAATTATAGTGTGAATTAATTAAATTTTCTAGACTAGGCCCCCTTCGTCAGCGGCTCAAGCCTAGGTCCGTTCTCTGGGCGTGGAGATCTTGAGTGCGCAGCTCGCGCGATACAGTGACCGAAAATCTTACATCACTGCAACAACATTACACATATCACCTCCACACACGTGCAGTGAATTAATTAAATTTTCTAGTTACCAGACTAGGCCCTCCTCGTCAGCGGTTCAAGCCTAGGTCCGTTCTCTCGGCGTGAAGCCCTTGAGTGCACAGCTCGTGCGATACAGTGACAGAAAATCTTACATCACTGCAACAACATTACACATATCACCTCCACACACGTGCACGCACTCATGCTTACACATGAAAGTGGAAGGGTTGTATTTTTTCCCTTATCGAACTGAAATAGTTTAGAAAAATTATCCGACACAAAATACATATAAGAGTTGTCGAGGTATGTATGCTTGGTACACATATATGCTTCGATAACTCATATAAGTATGAATAGCTGTAGCTTATCTTAGGTTAGCTCAGATAGCTCGCGAATTGCATGAGTCAGGCAACAGCCCAAGCCCAGTTATGCCATGCATCCTGGAGCTTGTTGCCCAAATAAATTCGGCTGAGTGCCTTAAGCCCTCGCCTTAGTAGTCCGGTGAAGCTGTTAAGACCTTGCTAGGTTAATAGCGTAGTCAGTTCGAAAAAAAATCCTAGTTTGTAGGTTGAAATTATTATCATTAGTGTGGTTTTCAAATCTATTGTCATACCGAGCAATAATGATACACATTTCTATGCAGTTTATAATTAATATATGATAGGCTGCACAACCACAATACGAAATATCGATTTTAGATGTACGCAGGCATATTTCCCCTTAATCCTTGAATTTCGTTGGGTTAAAATTAACGATTCCAGTATCACGAGATAGAAGATTGTAAATGCGTATACGCGTGATAATCGGGGCATCCACCAACAAATTACCTAGTTCTTGCTCGCGGCTCACATATCAGATTTACGTCGTATCATCACATAGCGGTTTGGTACGGACACCTGTAGGGCGACAAGAATCCCTGGCCGATACGTGCTTCCTCGCAATAATTTAATTAAATGTATAAATATTGTTTTTTCTAAGCTAATTCCTTCTAACTTCCAAACTATAGTATCCGATCATGCCCGATACAATTAACATCGGATACAATAGCAAGAATATACCCCGCGCTGCCTGAAATAGAAGAACAGATTTATTTTGCAGTTTCACTAGCATAACAATGTATTAACCTTCCTAAGGATTCCAAACGATTCTAAGTGATTGCGAACTAGTGCTTTATATAATACTTTAGTTGCTGGTATACTAGGTACGCCATTATAAATATATCGTTTTAGGATTTGCAAAAAAAAATCATTTTTTGGTTAATAATAGCTGAGGTTATAATAAGACCGGTCTTCTTATATAGATCCGAGTGCTGGGAAAGAGACAGGTGAGAAAATATTACATGTGGCAGAGATGCGAATGTTAAGATGCATGTGTGGTGTAACTACAATGGATAAGATTAAGAATGAGTATGTCGAAGGAAGTTTGAAAATAGCACCAGTGACAGAGAAGTAGAGGAGTAATGGGTTAGCATGATACGGCACTATTATGAGAAGATATGAAAGTCATGTAACTAGAAAAGTTTTGCGTATGAAGGTGAAAAAAAAAACTTCGGAAATAGCAATATATTTTTAATAGATCTTGTTAGTTATTGCTTTAAATTTCAATTATTGTACATGAACTCTGTATCTCTTTTTACTAATTCTACATAATGGGTAATTAGAAGTTAATAAGCTATGCTCGTAAATTATTATTGCTTTTATTTTAATTGATAGCTTAAATCTATACATTATGTGGATTTACATTACATAAAATTAATAACTAAATTTTAAAGATGTCGTTTTTTCCAATGTCTTGTTATAATTTTCATTTTTTTATACAATACACTTTTCTAAATTATACATACTTATGACAATATTTTATTTATAGTACAGATTTGCTTAATAATTATCTGTGTTACAAATAAATTCTATGGTATCTATAAACACTAAAGTAGGGAGTTTTTGGCAAAATTTTAGGATGCCATGTAGTAGATTTTATATTTGATCATAAAATTGTATTAATTGGCTGCATATTTGTAATATTGGTGGTGTTTTCCGTGACATAGTTTGGTTATTGTGGACAAGTGAAGTGGATTGGAAATAATATCATGTATGAATTCTGACTTGCCACAAAAACTCTCTGGAAAGTTATAATAAAACGGCCATCATCTTGTTAGTTCCTTGTAATGATCACAAGAAATTTGTAATATAATATAATATAATATTTGTAATATAATAACCTACTCGACGATGACAGTATTAATCTACTAGAAGATTGGTTGCTGAAAACGAAACAGAATAAATAAAATAAAACACCAAATAGTTAACCAAAATAACAATTATCAATCATAATCCTAATATATGAAAAAATATATATAATATTAATATATCAAATTTAATAAGAACAATCTCCTTTTTAAATACTAAATGATTATTACTAAGATTAAATATATTATACTCATATACAAAAAAAAAGTTGCAGTAATCGAGTGGTTTTACCGGTGGAATGTGAATTCAATGTCCGCAGGTTCGAACTCCGGCGTGTACCCATAATTCTTTCCCAAATTCACGTATCGTTTATTAATTAAAATTGGTAACACTATCGGCTGAAGGAAAACAACGTGAGGCAACTTGAACTTGAGAGATGTTCTTGTAGTATCGCTGTACGTGGAAAAATATAGAACTGTGGATTTTTTCGAGTTTGATATCGCCAATACGCCATGAGCTCGCGCTGTAATGTCCAATCCTTCCTTTCGGAAGAGGCCTATGACCCTGCAGTGGGTCTTTTAAAGATGTGAGGTGATAAGTAAAATATGGTACTCTCGTGCCATTATTAATATGACCACGTTTAACGTATTCGTATACTTTTATTTCATACTAGCTGTACCCGCAGCTCCGCACGCGTTTTTTTAAATCGTATTAAATAATTATAAAATTGTGAGACTATGTACAATTATAGAAATGCTCTTTAAAGACAATTGTAAGTACGAAGCGCACACCACTAAAAGTAACATGTGACGTGTACATTAGATATATAAATACTAACAGCTTTCCAAATGAGGTTTGTCATCAGCAACATATTTGGAACCTTAACCAACCATATAACTACCCCAGTGCTCACTTACACTGTATAAGGAACTAATGAAACAATAACTTAAAATATTATTATAAAGATTTACATTTAATATACATTGCCATTATTATAATTAAGATTTTGTGACTACACAAAAAATAAACGCTTGTCTGTTCCGCAATAAATTGTATTATGGAACTCTTTACGTAATACGTTTATAATCTAAGATCTTATTAGGAAGACCTCTATATAATTAAAGTTATTAATAATTATAATGTCGAATTGTAAACAATAAGCTGATAATTAATTCTCTAATTAAAAATAAAGAATGAGTTGAAATCTTGCTAAATTTCATGCAGACAAAGTCGCGGGTAACAGCTAGTCTAAAATAGAATAAACTAAATTACTTGTTATAATGACGGCTATCTACCAGTGAAAGTCCCATGAAAATCGGTTTAACCGTTTTGTTGATATCACAGCAGGCGAAGCCACGGTTAACAGCTAGTCTAAATTAAAATACTCTTTATAACGTTCGTTATCTGTTGGTGAAAGTTCCTCAAAAATCAGTCGAACCGTTTTAGAGATAGCACTGCGGGCGAAGCCACGGTAAACAGCTAGTATAAGTTAAAATTGCTTGAATTACTTTTTATAAGGTCAAATATCTGCCAGTGAAAGTTTTGTGAAGATCAGTCAAACCGTTTTGAAGATAACGTTGCGGGCGAAGCCACGGTTAACAGCTAGTATAAATTAAAATTGCTTAAATTACTTTTTATAAGGTCAGCTAATTGCCAGTGAAAGTCCCGTAGAAATTGATCCAACCATTTTGAAGATAGCATTGCGGACGAAGCCGCGGTTAACAGCAGATCTAATTTAAAGTAGCGTAAGTAACCCGCTGTAATTTTTTCTATCTGCCCGTGAAACTTCCGTCAAAATCGGTCCAGCCGTTTTGGAGATTAGCCGGAACAAACAGACAGATAGACAGACCGATAAAAATTTTAAAAATTGCATTTTTGTTATCAGTAGCATGTATACTTTCATACCCAATCGATAAAAAAAATATATTTTGATATTACATACAGACACTTCATTTTTATTATATGTATAGAAGACTAGATGTGCCCGCGACTTCCTCCGCGTGGAACCTTATGTAAATAAACAATGATTAAGGAATTAAGAAAATCATCTGAATATATCAAGTCCATTTACTTTTCTCTCGTACTCAAGTCGCGTCGTCATTAAAATTACAATAACTCTTGATAGAGTGATCTTAAATGTTACTCGAGGATATGCTTTATGATCTTCTTAGTGAGGTTTTATCGTGAATCCGGTATTTGAACAGTGATACGTGTCCAAACAAACAGACAGACATTTCTAAAAATTATTGAAATGTATTTTATTACTTATTTCTAGACACCTGTCACAATTTTTATCACAAAAATCTAAAAAGTACAGACACCTTAGATTTACATTCTTATCTATACTAATATATAAAGCTGAAGAGTTTGTTTGTTTGGTTGAACGCTAGGATCTCAGAAACTACCAGTCCGCTTTGAGAAAACTCTTCGGTTTTAGATAGCTTATTTATCGAGGAAGGCTTTAGGCTATATATCATCACGCAAAAATCAATAGGAGCGGAGCACCAATGAAGAATGTTTCAAAATCGGGCACTTTTTTCCTTTTGAGAGATATCGTTCGCGTTAATATTATATACGTTGCCATGGTAACGTAGTAAGTTTCTATCGCAAACATTTTCAAAGTTTATTTCGTTTTCCTATTCAAAATTTGTTATCTATTACGTTTTATAAAAATAAAGTTTGTGTATGTACAATTAATATAACAACTTTTTGATGAATGTATATATAGCTACAAATGACCAAAACATTTTTTTTTGTATTTTGTCTATATTTTTATATTATTATATTTGAAGTGAAACTTCTTTATCGGCGTTGGAAAAAAATTTACCGTCACATTTTTCGGTTACGCGTCACATTTTTCCGTTACGCGCCATCTTTTTTGTATTCATGTCTATGATAATAAAATCCTTTTGTTTAAACTTTATCTAATTTAACTTTTTTAATATATTTTTTAATTTAATTTTTAATAAATTTTTTAATATCTAATTTAACTTTATTTTTTAATATATTAATGAAATTGTTTGCCATAAAGAAAGAAAGGGTTTTTTAACCAATTTCTGGAAAGTTGCATATAGATCATTTTGCGAAAAATAAGGCCTTAAACAAGTTTCACTTCTTACGTGTGTACACTAGTACACGCACACATTTTTTTGTCTGTTTGTTTGTTTGTTCCAGGTAATCTCCAAAACGGCTGGACCTATTTTAACGGGAATTTTACTAGCAGATAGCCGAAATTATAGCGGTTGACATATTGTACTTTATTTGTCCGCTGCTTCGTCCGTATTGCTATTTCCAAAATGGTTGGACCGATTTTCACGGGGTGTTCACTGGTAGATAGCAGACCTCATAAAAAGTAATTTAGGTTTTTTTTATTCGCCTTCGGCCGCAGTGCAATATCCGTAATGCTTGAACTGATTTTCATGGGGCCTTCACTGGCAGATAACTCAACTTATAAGAAGTAACTTAGACTATTTTATTTTGTTACTCAAGACTTCGTCTGCAATATTCTACTATCTCCTAATCGGTTGGACCGACTTTCACGGGACTTTTACTGGCAGATAACTAGCGAGCTCGGAAGACGTTGTCCCACCCCGATAATAAAAAGAAAACCTTGAAAAATTATACTTAAACCTTCCCCATGAATCATTCTATCTACTGGTGAAAACGGCATGAAAATCCGATGTGTAGTTTTTGACTTTATCGCGAACAGACAAACAGACAGACCAGAGGACTTTGTTTTACACTATGAAGTGATGAACTGTTACCTGTGCATTCGTTCGAGTGAATTTAATATAAAAATAGTTTGCTTACTGTAAACAAGCGCGTGAGACGTGCGCAGTACTGGGCTCCAAGAATAAATGTATGTAATTTGAATTATATTATTATTTTGGTCAATTTGGCGGCCATTTTGTTTTATTTACCGCGTTTGCATCTACATAACTCAGTGATTATAGCAACGTATAAGAATAATACAATTATATCGACAATATGGGCATGTTTTGTCTATATAATAAACAATTTAACACATATTGTTTGATAATGTATAGTTTAAAATTTTCATTAGTTTCTCATATAGTGTTAATGAGCACTGAGGGTGGTACATAGTAGGTTAAAATTCCAGGTATGTTGCTGATGATAAATCCCATTCCATTCGATATACTATTCGTATTCATATATCTAATGTACACGTTACATGTTACAGTAGATGGCGTAATGTAAGATTGTAAGTAGGTGTGTACATAACAGAAATGCTTTTTCAAAAACATTTGTAACTATGACACCATAGTTATTTAATACATTTAAAAAAACGCGTGCGGAGCCGCGGGGGACAGCTAGTTATAAGTATAAACTAGTGGGCCCGGTAGACGTTGTCCAGCCCTAATTATAGAAAAAATCCTTGACAAATTAAATACTAAAACGTTCTCCATGAATCACTTTATCTACTGATGAAAACCGCATGAAAATCCGTTTAGTAGTTTTTGAGTTTATCGCGAAAAGACAGATAAACGCGGTAGGGCACTTTGTTTTATACTATGCAATGATATATATAGATTGAAGATAGAATGCCCAACACGAAATATTGGAGTTTTAGGCAAGATCTTGGCCTGTCATGTAGTTGATTTTTTAATGTATCTATTGAGCTATTTCACACTATATTTTATATTATTGGTAACATTTGATATAATATCGTTTAGTTATCGAGTATTTACAATAAAAGTGAATTAGAAATAATAATATGAATTATGAGATGTTGTAAAAATTTATAATAAAGGGCCACCATTTTGTAAGATAAAATTAGAAACTTATGCTCAAGGCACGTGTATTCAGTGGACTTAAAATACATATATAAAAATGTGTGATCTTTGCTGTGAATTTTAAAACGATAAATGTTATTGTAACAATTATTTAAATTAGTAAAAGATGCTCTACTTTTAATATCAATGTAAATAACTTGTTATCAGTGACCCTAAGACTTTAGATAAGATAAAAAGTTTATTTCCATTAGAATCTCCTCTCGATTTATTAATTTATTACAATGTGGTTTAGAAATTAGAAGCTTTCATTAAATTTATGCACTATATATTTACAAAGTCCTCTGCCACATCTGTCAGTCTGTCTGTTCGCGATAAACTCAAAAACTACTGAATGGATTTTCATCCGGTTTCCACCAGTAGATAAAGTGATTTCTGAGGAAGGATTAGGTACATATAATTTGTGAATGTCTTTTTATTATTGTAAGGGCGGGACAACGTCCGTCGGGCCCACGAGTATTACATAATTACATACCGACTGTTTTTGGTCTAAGTAAGCCTGAAACTTGGAATGACGAATTTCTTGCTATTTCTAGTATTTAAGTTATGTTGGTATTTTAATAAATCTAAGTCACTGTACAATGTGACTTAGCATAACATTAAATATAGATACATTTTTCACTACAGAATCATTTATTCTAACTTTATTCTAAAAAAATGTTTACAAACTAAGTGAATTGTCTCTGTCAAAGAGTTGTACGTGCAGTTATTTAGGCTATTGGCTTCAATGACGTTTATATTTAAAATTTATGCATAAATTAAATATATTGTACGATATGTTTGTCACGTATTAAATGTATAAATTTTATTTTAGTCCATAAACTTGAATTTAACATTCACCGGCCATGAGAGTAACCGATGGAATTAAACTCTTTGATTTATATACGATTTATTTGTATGGAATTTCGAATAATCATGTTATAATTACTAGTACCTATAAAGTAGGTGAAATGAAATAAATTAGCATTGTCCTCTGACTTATTATCTAACATTGTTTTTATTAATTGCACAGGCTATGAAGCTCGTTACTTTTACTAACCACATAATTAGTTACCTGTATGCTTTCATTAAATATACCGGTATATTTCATTTGAATAAACCAAAATTCGATATTTTATTCAAGTAATCAATCAATTAAAATAAGTATATTTACGTATTAACGATACCGAAGTGCACTCACTGATCGCTGACGACTCGCGCTGTCTTCGTTTCGTTTTTTACATGGGGAAATCCCTACGGATACCCACCCTAGCTGGGCAGCTGAGGGTGGGGTATGCACTTGCACGACTTGCGAGTGGTCAGAATCGTAGATTCCTCAGGGGAGGGCGAGAGTTGCCCTCCCCAAAGATCGTGGGAGACGCATCTGAAATTCTGCCAGGGCGACGAACGTACCCGCGTTTAAGTTACAACAAAATAGTTTCATCTCGGTTCGGTTAGGTTAGATTAGACTCGCGAAACAAAGACAGCGCGAGCCGGCCGCGGCAGCTTACGGCAACCGCGTCTCAGTTATGGTAGCATTAATACCGTAAGAGACCCCAATCATTTTATTTATATAGAAGAAATTTCTTATAAATAAATATAGATACGTTATTTGTCGACATTTTATCCCACCTCTATACACACACTTTAATTGATCTAGTCATATAATTTATACCTTAAAATTTTCATGACTTTCTTATATAGTGTAAGTGAACACTGAGGGTGTTATATAGTAGGTTAGAGTTCCAAGTATGTGGCTCTTGGTAAGTCCCATCCCATAAGCCACACTGTTGGTATTCATATATCTAATGTACACGTTACAATAAACGTCATACGTGTCGCACATACAAAGGTTTTTGAAAGAGCATTTCTGTAATGTACATCTACTCAAAATTTCACATTTCTTTAAAACAATTTTAAAAAACGCGGCCGGAGCCGCGTGTAATATCTAGTTGATTTATAAGACACCCCATTTAACGCAGTCTCGGACAAGTCCGTTGAAACGTTCTGCGAACAGCTCGTTCGGTTTTAAGACAAAGTCGCTGACGTCAGCGTTCTTGGTGTCCACTTGAGGTGCATTCGCGGCTTCCACCGTCACTATGGGCAGTATCACGACGCTCATTCTCAGCGCCTTTGGCAGCATCTTAAAGACAGAAGACCAGTTTAAATTGCGCTCTGTATATTTATACTGCAATCGTTACTCTAATAACGATGTAACATAAACGATGGAACATTGTTTGGCCATATTCGACATGGATAGGAATAATTATGAAAATATTATCAAGAAAATAATTATAAGTCTTGGAACAAAATAGACACTGTTTATAAATGTTTTAAAAATCGGTTGTGAATATTTAAATAAAATTGTATTTTTGTTTATAATGCCCAATAGTATTTATTGACAATTTTATACCGTATTAATTATATAATGAGATCTATTTTCGGTTTGTAAAATTTGATATAGGTACATCGGTTAAGCCCTTTGTATGTACAGGAATACAAACAATGAAAATTCTTAATATCAATTTCTTAATCAGCGTCATCTCTAACAGATATACAAAATATAAAATATGAAATACATATATAAAAAAAAAACTATACTAGAAGATCGACTGATTTCTTACTATAAAAACATAACAAACAAACGAACAAACTGTCATCCGTATTTATAATATTAGGATTGTATTTGTGGTTTAGGTTGTTTTCTAAAAAATCGCTTTCTATAATTACAAATACTTCTTTATTTTGTTTTTGGCAACCATTCTCCTAGATTATTACTGCCTTTATCAAGTAGGTTGTGGTCATTTTTATGTTCTCACAAGATGGTGGCTCTCTTGTTAGAAATTTCCATGGAGTTTTTGTGGTATCTCAGAATTGATGCTCCGTAGCATTATTTCCGATCCACTTGTCTTGTGTACGACAACCGAAGTATATCACGTAAATATAAAGTCGAATAACTCAAAATTATGAATAAAATCAAAGGGATTCGGCAGCGTTTCAGATGAAAGCTCCCAGCCGGCTTGACTTTTTCCGACACTTCCAACATTTATTGTTATATTTCAACCAATTAAAAAAAACTTGACACATGATATACCTAAACCTTTCTCGTGAATCACTCTATCTATTAAAACCGCATGGCAATCCGCGCAGTAGTGCTTTTGTTTATCGCGGGCTGACAGACGCGGCGGAGGACTTTGTTGAATAATATGTAGGTGATATAAAAACTCGAATTACCAGCTATTCTCACCTGTTTTAATTCACTCTCGAAAATGTCTCTAGGATATACGTCGTTTATATCGATCTTGAATCTTTTAAGGGCTAGAGACAGCTCGTTATAATAGTGGTCCAGGAGTTGCTCGTAGTGATCACGACGAAATTCCTCGTCAGTGCCGGTGAAGATGAAGTATAGGAGGTCTGCGACTGGACTTCCGATGTGAACCGTCTGATAATCCACCACTATTACATCCAGGACTCCATCCTGCGGAAACATATATCACCATCATCAGTCTGTAAGAAACCCACTGCAAGGTTGTAGGCTTATATAGGAAGGTATGGGCATAATGACCACGCCGGCCGACGACGTATTGGTGATTTCAAACTAAGAAATTCACAGTTCTATATTATTCCACATACCTCAGCACTACAAGAACGTTTCTCAAGTTCAGATTTCGTCACGATGTTTTCTTTCACCGTCAGCCGATACTGTTACCAATTTATACTTGTAAACTAGTTTTTGCCCGCGTCAAACTTTGAGCTAACGTTAAGACGCAGCGGAAGCTCTCAATAGGGGAAAAATCCCGATTTTGATGCATTTCTCATTGGTGCTCTGCTCCTATTGGTCTTAGCGTGATGATACATAGCCTATAGCCGTACTCGATAAATGAGCTATCTAACACTGAGAGAGTTTACAAATCGGAAAAGTAGTTTCTAAGATTAGCGCGTTCAACCCAACAAACTTTCCACCTTTATAATATTAGTGTAGACTACTCTTCTCTCATACTTAACACGAGCCCTCATTCAAATTACAATAATTTATGATAGAGTGGACCGATTTTAATGAAACACAAGACTAAGTTACCCTCGAGGATATGTTTTATGATTTTCTTCGTGTGCTTTTCTTGTAAACCCAATACTTTATCAGTGTGTCGTGTTCATACAAACAGACAGACATCTCTAAAAATTATTGAAACGTATTTTATTACTTATTCATAGACACCTGCAACAATTTTTTTCGCGAAAATTTCACAAAAACAGTCATGTAAAATTTACATTCTTTATTAAATGTACGCGGATTCTGAAAAATTGGTATGATACATGTCGTGGATCGTATCTGTGGACATCGGATTGATATATAAGTATATATCAAAAGCAATGATATTGTAATTCAAGTTATAATATCATTGATGAAAAGGATTAGGCAGCGTATTCGACGAAAACTTCCAGACAGTTTGACTTTTCCCGACATCTTCATCAATTATCGTTAAACTCCAACCAGTTCACAAAAAATCTTGACAAATTATATACCTAAATCTTCCACGTGAATTACTGTATCTATTAATGAAAACCGCATGAAAATCCGTTCAATAATTTTTGAGTTTATCGCGAACAGACAGACAAACGTAACAGAGGTCTTTGTTTTATAATAAGCAGTGATATTAGGTAGGGTTGAACATTACCAGCTACCCTGATCTATATTTTTGTTTATATCTTTATAAATGACTAGCTGATACTCACGACTTCATCTGTATTGTCTTTTATTTTAACAATATATTTTATGTATAGCGGAAAAATATAATGAAATTGAAAGATCAAAAAAGAAAATGTTATCCGTTCCCTTTTCCTGCCCATGCGAGCTACACAGTTAGCACCACTTCATACAACACTGAACGTGGTGCTTATAAAAAGTGATAGGTTTTACACTTTAATCATTAGATACTATAAAACAAAGTCCCCTACCGCGTCTGTCTGCCTGTCTGTTCGCGATAAACTCAAAAACTACCGAACGGATGACTTGATGGATGAAGATGACTTGTTATGTTACGCTCGAAGAACCTAGAGTTATAAGAAAGAGATAGGTCCGTTCCCTCGGCGTGGAGCCATTGAGTGCGTTGTTCGCGCGATACAGTGACACAAAATCTTACATCACTGCGACAACAACACATAACACCTCCACACATGTGCACGCATACACGCTTACACATAGACGCTTACCCATGAAAGTGGAAGGGTTTTGATTCCCTTATCAAACTGAAATAGTTTAGAAAATTACCCGATACGTAATATATACAAGAGTTGTTGAGGTATGTATGGTTGGTATACATATATGTTTCAACAACTCATATATGTATGAATGTAAGTTAGCTTAGCTTAGGTTAGAAAAAAAAAAGCTCAAATAGGTCGCGAATTGCATGTATCAGGCAACAGCCCAACCCGAGGTGTGCCGTGCACCCTTGAGCTAGTTGTCAAATAAAATCGACTGAGTGCCTTAAGCAATCGCCTTAGGTGAACCTGTTAAGACCTTGCTGACAACAGCGTAGTCAGTTCGAAAAAAAAAATAATAATAAGAAAGAGGGAATAACATTGGCTGAGACTTATTTTCAAAGCTTTAAAATTTATAGCTCGTGCTGCGATGGATGTTGATGCAAAACTGTCGCATTGAAGCATTTCGTGTGTGGTTCTGTTATTGAAAAGAGAGAAGTAAACTAAAGAATTAATATAAACAGCACTCTATGTTAGAAAAAGGAATTGCTCTGCTGTGTATGTGTGCAATGTGATCTATTTGTGTTAATGATAACGAGACAAGGTGTAGCACGGTTTTATAGAACAATTTTGTAAATACCACGGCAATGTTACCTCACATAGAAAATGTACCTATTATTAGAAGGTATAAACAAGTATGTACGCAATCTAAATAGACTGACTGAAAGATAACGAATAGCTTAGATGAAAGGAATTATACATGATCGCCTTTCGGCTTTCACACTTAACAAATTAATAGTACAACAAGATACTCTGTTTCAGCTCCTGAGGTTTTAACGCTTAGTGCTCCATTTCTGATAAATAGGTATATTGAACGCTGTAATAGCTGAATTTCATGAAGCCAGATTTTCGATAAGATATGTGAAGGTGGTTTGGACTGCCTTATCGGAATAGAATTTTTTTCCTTCTCAGAAACTGTCAACATTCCGAATATGTGGTAATCTGTTCTAGATCCATGGAATATGGTGAGTATCGGAGACATTCCAACCGCAATTCCTCTAATTTAGCGTTTAGCGTTATACCGAAAGCAGTAGGCTAGAGAGATTGACCAGTCTTGGGTTTTTAATGGTTAGCTTTTTTATCAAGGTTTGAAATTGTTAACTGATCGTTGTGATCTGCCGTAATCGTTTGTCGCGACGACACTGCGGTGAAGCGCTAGGATTATTTAAAAAAAATATCAAATTAAGAAGAAACGGTCGAATGAAATAACAAATCGACCTCTGTGTTTTTGTTAATCTAGGACATACTGCGACGCGATTTGCAGAAAATAATAAAATACGGCCTCGAGTTGTCACCGAATTGGTTATCGCATACGTACGAGAAAAAAGGGGAACGTTATAAAACATAAATAATTTTTAATTAGTCATTAACTTTATAACATTTGTATTTATTATACAACACCGTTATTATGATTTCTTATACAGTATACATGTTTAAAATAGTATTACGGTGTGAGGTCAGTATAATACGCGAATTTTAAAAGTTGTCAAATGTTATAATTTTAGAACAAGATACGATGACCTAATATGGGGAAGCGATAACAAAATATTTAAACTAAGATTTTTTTTTTGTAATAATTTAGACTTGTAATTTTAGTTCAGTTTAATGACGTTTATAGTTTTTAGATACAACCTACAATGAGATGGAGCTTTTAGTGAAGCAGAATATCTGATGGGAACTCGAGTGTTGAGGTAAGGCGTTTTATAATACCTGTTTACTAGTTCAAGATAATGTGTCGTCAAACATTTATAGACGTGTTCCGGCAACTGCATTTAGGAGCCAGTCTTCCTTTATGTTTAGCACGTCTCTCAGACCACATCGTCATTTATCATCAAGTGACATTCCGATCAAATGCTAAAACCAATAAAATATATACGATAATGGCAAAATAACTTAAATGTTAACTTATATAGGTAATGGAGATCTACAATCAAGTGAATGTTATCTGGATGAATGTGGTGGTTTACAATTAACTGATAATGATTAAAGACAACGCAACACTTGTTTATAGATTAATCACATCATCAGCCTGTAAAATACCCACTGCAGGGCAGTAGGCCTCTTCCCGAAGGTAGGTATGGGTATACCCAATACGCCAGCCTACGGCGTATTGGCGATTTTGAACTCCGAGAAATCATCAGTTTTATAGTTTCGCACCTACTTCAACAAGAATATTTCTCGGGTCGAGGTTTGCTGAATATGTTTTCTTTCCCCGCCAGCCTATAGTGCTACCAATTCAAATAAGTAAATGTACGCGAATTCCAGAAAATTCGTCAGTTTATGCCGGAGTTCAAACCTGCGGATATCGGATTGAAATTCCGCCGGTGGTACCAGTCGACCACCACGATTTCTCCTTTTTTTACTTTATGTATTTAATAATTTGACATCGTCTTTATAGATTTAACGAATATAAGAACTGATCACAATATAATTGAGAACAGGAAAGAGTAGGCTCTCAAATATTTAAATTTCAGAATACTAAGAAAATACCCTCTTTGTAAACATTTTGTTTCTAGTTCACTAACCCTGTTATCCGGACGGGCCTCTGCAGCTGTATTGTTGTTTCGGATGACCGCTTAAGGCACTCAGCCAAATGACAACTAGCTCAAGGATGCTAGAGTGTCCGAGATTTTGTAACCTTTGAAACCCGTATCGTCTGAGGTTTTGTACAAGCATATTGTCGCTTGGTATAAGGTGTGCTTGTGGTGAAATGTTTTTCTAAAAGTATAGTATATCAATAAAATGGTTTTTAATAATAAAAATACGGCAAAGTGACAGCACCATACTTGATAAGAAGCATAGGGCAATCCAAAGACAATGGCGACAAATATACTGACAATCTATCTTCTCTCTATTTCCACGTGCCATTGTTTATGTCTGTTAATGTCTCAAAATTGAGATTTTTTTTGCCTTTTGAGAGCCTCCGCTGCGTGTTAGCCTTAGCCCAAAGTAACTATTCCACGCTGACGAAGTCGAGGGCGGAAGCTAGTAATTTTATACAACTTCTGAATCGTACACAATTGTCCGACAAAAACATAGTGCCCTTAATTTGTTTAAAAAAGTCATTATTGCGTCAAAACTATGATACCATAACTGTCGTACGCTTTATAAAATTTATTGTATCCATTGACCCCGTTACCAGGGTTGCCAAATAAAAAATATTATATCTTATTATTGTATTATATTATTCGAAGTAAAATATAAATCTATATATAAATCTTTTTCATCTATGTCTGTCAACCAATTTTTTAAGTACAAACTTTTTTGTCGTGTTGATCGATTTTTGGTAGGAGAAAAACTTATCGGTTCGTGCCACATACTCGTGACATTTGCGCTAGCGTCAGACTAGCAACGCATAGTATAGGATCCTGTGCACATGTATATATATATCTTTATATATAAGAATCAATGTTTGTATGTTTGTCCTCTATGCATGCCGAAACTACTGATCACATTGTGATAATAGTTTTGGAGAGTATTCCGAGGACGACCGAGAAAGTTTCTGTATCTGTATATATGTGTTTTATTAAAATATATTAATGAAATTGTTTCCTTAAAAAAGAAAGGGTTTTTGTTCTTACTGGAATTTTTGACACTACATTTCCATATTATTTTGAGATATTTGACATATTTCAATTGAATATAATTAGCTATTTAACCCATCGGCTTCCGAATTAGCCACAATAGGTGAAAATGGCATACGCTAAGTTTTTAATTATTTTTTTAAATTTCGTGACATTCGGCAATGACTTTATGTACCCATATGCTGGCAATAATACATTTATTTATATGACAATGTGATACATTACATATGTATATCATTTTTATCTACAGTAATATAATTGAAGGTAATAAATACCCTTCTTTATCTTCCACCTATACAGGTGAAGTAGTTGCTATGTTAGAAACTGTCAAATATGTACTATCACATCAATTAGATCAAACTATCATATTAACAGATCCTCTAAGTTGCTTACAAACTATTGAACATAGTCCGATTTTGTCTAGAGTCCCCAGTTATCATAATTATTAAATTCCATTTGTATCAACGTCATTGCTTAGGAATTTATGTAGTTCTGGCATGGATACCAGGACATAGTGGAAACCAGGGTAATGAAGCTGTTGGTCTTCTTGCTAAAGAAGCTATCCAGACTATATTTTGATCACTCTAATACCTATGTTCAGGATTTATCCTCTCCAAACAAGACTGATTTGTTTGCACCATGGAACTCAAACAGGAATGTATCCAACCAAATTAATGGCAAATCATGTGCTTCCGGATATATTCAGGATAACATTCCGGGCAAGCCATGGCTTTATAAGTTTCATAACTGTTACAAGCTTGCTGCGTCTACTATCTGTAGACTAACGATCTATCTGTAGAGGTGTGCTCTCCAGTCCATCTTGCAAAGTTCAAATTCAGGGACAATTCAATATGTGAATGTGGGTTGGATGAAGGCACTCTAGAAAACACATTTTTTTTAATTGCCCCAATTTAGTATTGTATGATATTTTACTTAATAATATACTGCGTCCCTCGGATTTTAACAAACATTTAAAAGTGTGCATTTTCTCCTTTTGTCAAAACTCTGGCTAATTGTATATGTTTTAACATAACTAAAATGACGCAATAACTAACAGTAATTATTATGTAAATATATATTTATTTAAGACTTGATGTCTGTAGGTGTTGTGTTTGTCTTTGTGTATTTCAGTGGCCTAATCTGGAAGAACTAAAAATTGAATACTACTTATAAAGTGGCTCTCCCATTACTGACTCGACACTGGTAGATTTCGTATCTATGAAATTCCAATATTAAAAGTTTGCAGTTTGTGATTTTGGGTGTTTGGGGTAATCTCTGGTACTACTGATCTAGTTTAGAAAAATCTTTCGTTATTAGAAAGGTTATTAGATAAATACGATACATCATATATCTGAGCTTAATATCTCAGCCAAAAAAATTGTTTTATGTGAAAAAGAAAATAAATGTTACAATTACTAATTACAAATTATTAAAGTTATTAAATACAGGTTATATGTATACTATACAAAATCTTATTAAAACAAATACCTAAATCAAAATGAAAACTTTATGGAGATAAAGTTTACTTTATACAGCATGATAATTGATAAAGTTGGTTAGAAGATAATGGCAAATTAAAACTATAAGCCGGTAAAATTATTGCGTTGTTGCGAGGATAGTCAATGGGGCGCAGAGGTGAGGGCCAGAGGAGTGGCTCAGGGGATACCGGGAGGACATTTCTTGCCAATATATATAGGATAGTTTGGAATCACAATTGGACTCCGTAGGTGTTGCTATAGACAAGGGCCTGCGGGCGATGGACGCGAGCACGTCAATCTCCCTGGCAGTTATTCTGCACAGGCCCGTGTGGTTGAGGCGCATTGTGCCGATGCACCTCCCATGATCGTTGGGGAAGGCAACTCTCGCCCTCCCCTGAGGGCTCTACCATTCTGTCCCCTCGATTGCGAAGAGACCGCTGATGAGGGGCCGTCACCTGCCGGGGAGTAGACGTTTTTTTTTTTAAATGGGTGAGGAGACCAATTGCCTCCCCTCGCCAGAACACCTCTACTACGGGTAGGAGTAGACGTATTGCCAGTCGGCAACTTCTCTCCCCGGCTTATAGGTGAGTGAAGGCACCATGGGGTTTTAGTCCGTGCTAATCGGACATAACCCACCCTCAGCTGCCCGGCTAGAGCGGTATCCTTAGGGATTTCACCATGTAAAAAAAAGGTATTGCTATAGACGGGTTCTAAGATTTTTCGTGTCTGGAAATAAAAACGGAACCGGTATTAACCAATTTGACGCAGACGAAGTTGTGCGGGTCAGCTAGTATCTATATATAGAATAATTCAATACAATTTTTAAAGGCGGAGATATATACAATATTAATAACTACAGACCAATTTCTATTCTTCCTGCATTGTCAAAGATATTAGAGAAAATTTTAAATAATCGACTAGTAGGTTTCTTAACGCATAATAATATCTTGTCACCTAATCAATATGGGTTTAGATCAGGAATATCTACAGAGCATGCAGTTCTTGAGCTTACAAATAAGATTGTAAAAAATTTAGACTCTAAGATTTATACCGTCGGGATCTTCTTAGACCTGAAAAAAGCCTTTGATACTGTATCCATTTCAATCCTACTCGATAAGATGGCAACTCTCGGTATACGTGGGCATGTGAATGATATTTTTAAAGATTATCTTACGAATCGATGCCAATGTGTCAAAATAGAAGACCTAACTAGTCATAGCGAGGCTGTAACTGTGGGCATCCCGCAAGGTAGCATTTTAGGACCAACCCTGTTTTTAATTTATGTAAATGATTTATGTTCAATGAATATTCCATGTTGTTCCATATATTCTTATGCAGATGACACTGCGATGATCATTGATGGATGCACGTGGGAAGACGCACAAGAGAATGCGGAAAATGCCTTAGATATGGTTGTTAAATGGTTATCAGCAAATGTGCTTCAGCTAAATGTAGAAAAGACAAATTTTATTACGTTCTCCTCTTGTAAGTTAGTTCAACCCAAACATGATAGCTTCAAAATAATTGCACACAACTGTAACAAGATATCTCAAATAGACTTATGTAATTGTATTCCATTAACACGAATAGATTGCACTAAATATTTAGGTATTCAAATAGATAGCACACTTACTTGGAAAACACATATTTCTAGCTTAATAACTCGCTCCAGAAAACTTATATATATCTTTAAGAAATTAAGGTCTGTTGCACATATAACAGCACTCCGGATGGTCTATTATTCCTTAGCTCAATCAATTTTGTCCTATTGTATATCCGCCTGGGGAGGTGCATGTAGGACAATTTTGCTACAATTGGAACGAGCCCAAAGAGCTATCTTAAAGGTTATGTATAAAAAACCTTTTCTATACCCTACCTCTACACTATATTCTGAGTGTAAAGTTTTATCGGTAAGAGGTTTATTTGTGCTCCATACAGCTATATTTAAACATGCTATGTTATCCTTCTCTTCAGACTTAAATGTAAATCGGAGACGTGGCCGTGTTTGTAAAGTAGAACCCCACCGGACTGCTCTTGCAGCACGACATTTCTGTATCCTAGGTTCCCGAATCTATAATAAGCTTAACAAACTTATTTATATTTATGGTCGTCCAAAGTACACTGTATAAAAATTGATTAGTACGTGGCTCTACGACGTAAAGTACACAGAAGTTGAAGATCTCCTTAAACCATAATATACAGCATGATGTTCCTTAGGTACATTGAGACACACACATGTACACTAATTCATACACAAATCCTGCACACACACACGCACACACACGCGCACACACACACACACACACACACACACACACACACACACACACACACATACTAGCGCACAAGTGTTTTTGTATTAAATTACATAAAATTTTGTAATTGCATTAAATTCATACGGTGGGCGTTGACATCTGTGATACAGTTAAATACTAGTACAGATGTCAACGATAATTATAAAAATATATATATATATATGTTAATCAGTTTATCACATTATCAATTCATAACAGTATGCAATTTTTCATCAATGTTTTCTTATGACGTTGTCACCTAAAATTATCGTCCGTAAACCCACTTTACATACAACCAATTTCTTTGTTTCTAAAACATAAATGCCAACCCTATTTGTACGACGCGACGCGTTAACAGAAACAAACAAGCGTAAAATAACAGATAGTTACGTAAACCGCACGATGGAGGTCTTTGAGTATTATTTGTCAACTTTGTTATGACTACACCTAGCCGTCGGCTTTGCTTACGTTGCAATCAATACATATAATAAGAAACTAAATCTATAACGTCTGTACGCTACAATTTTTTGTGAAAAAAGTTGCAGGTGTGTTGAAATAAATAATAAATTACATTTATTCAGACATTTACATCGGTCTGTCCGTTTATTTGGACACGCGTCACTGCTAAAGTACTGAGTTCACGATAATACCTCAAGAAAATCATAAATCATATCTTCGAGTAACATTAAAGTCGGTCCACTCTATGAAAACGTATTGTAATTTGAATGGCGGTTCGAGTTAAGTACGAGAAAGGAGTAGTTAAGTAAATACAACTCACTCAATCTCTTACACAAATAGGATATTTTATAATGTCTTAATAGTATCTAATACATAGTAAACGAAATACTGTTTTTTGCATTAAGTTCCTTGCGGAAGAAGTCGCGGGCATAGCTAGTGTTTATATAAATATGTAAGAATCGCACTTTACGAGACGCAGTCATTGACATATAAAAAACCCAAGACACACAGTTTCGAATAAAAGTAGCGCCCAAAACCGGCCGCAAAAACTCCCCAATACATACGTAGTTATAGTTATACGATAAACTTATGATTTTGCAAATTCAACCTTACCTGAATGATTTAAAGTTGTTTGTACAAGATCGCAAGCGACGCGAGACTATTTGAAATGACTGCATAATGCACTCATTTTTGTGTGCCGGCTGTGAGACGTTAAATGTGCATCTTGCGTTTTTGTATATCAATGTATGCAGTCCAATCTGTTATTATTTTTGTAACGTTTTATTCTGTTCAAATTGTTATTTATGTCAGTCGCTTTAAAGTAATTAGTTACCTATAGTCCTTGTCAATCTTTTTGACCGCTCTGAATATAGCGCTACGTTCGGGCGTGTGCCTAATATAGTCGAGATTTTAATACAAAACATAATTAAGATATTATTATAAGAATCTGAAATTGGTATTTATTTATCCTCAAGTTTTTTTTAGTTTTATTTTCAGCAACCAATCTTCTAATAGATTAGTACTGCCATTGTCGAGTAGATGATGATATTACAAGTTTCTTGGATTCACTTCAATGTTCTAACAAGAAGGTGGCCGTCTTGCTAAAACTTTATAAGGAACTTTTGTGACAAGTCACAATCCATGCTTTGTGGTACTATTCCCCATTCACTTCACTAGTACACACGAACCAAACTATATAACGTAAAATACCACCAAAATATACAGTCAAATAACACAAAATTCTGAATAAAATATAAAATCCACTACATGAAACACCAAAATCCCGTCAAACTCCGTCAAGAATTTCACTAACTACAAATTTTTGTCTTTCCTCTGTTATTCTGGAGAACCCCTTGCGTTTTATGGGACAAAAAGTATCCTAAATGTAACCGTGTAATATAAGTTATCACTGTGTCGAGTTTTGTCAAAATCGGTTCAGTATTTTCAGAGTGATGCCTGTTCACAGGGACAGACAGACAGACAAAAATTGTAAAAGGATTATTGTTGGCTTCTATATCGATAACAAAGTCTTCCACGATTATCATTTTCAAAAAATATTTAATGTACAGATTTGGTCTTGTTACAATTTTATTATAGTATAGATAGATAGATTAGCTGTGTTCGCCGCTACACAGATATTTATTGTTACTATTATTTCTTAGAATTACTACTTGTCGTAATAAATAATTACAGCTAAATGAGTATTGTGTAAATATTATCTGTGTAATGGTTTTGGAATTTATTAAACTGAAATGTATATACAAATATTTATTTATTGTATATATCTTAGATGATTTTAAATTAACAACTCATTATTTTGTTTCGGCAGTTGATTTTATAAGCCTTGCACTTGTTTTTGTATGACCAAAAACGAAATGCGTATAAAAATGCATTAATTCTTCTTCTTTTTCTTGTATTGGCTCCGCAGAAGCGCTTGCCAGTGTCAATGTTTTGTTTCAATGGAGATTACAACATATTTTGCACAATAAGTGTCGTGTGAATAATTTCAATGTTCCCAACAAGATGGTGGCTCTGCTGTTAGAACTTTCGAGGGAGATTTTGTGGCATCTCAGAAATCATGGTCTGTGGTATTATTTTCCATTCATTTCACTTGTACACAATTACCGAACTGTATTAGGTAAAACACCACCAATTTTACAAAATATAGAGTCAAATAACACAAAATTAGGAATAAAATATAAAATCCACTACATGACACATCAAAATCCCGCCAAAAAACCTAAATTCAAATTAAATGTAAACATATAGATAAAGGATAACGCGACGTGTGAAGACTTGAGGTAGGTATTATTTTTGTTACAAACAAACTGAATTATTGTAAATCGATTTCGATAAGAAAAATAACTTACCAGTCTTCTGAAAAGCAGATTGTTTAATTTATAGTCGCCGTGTATCAGCACAGGCACGTTTAAAGGCATTTTAAAATCAATATAAGCATCAAAACTTTCTTCTACTGTCAATAGATCTCTACATCTGATTTTCAGATCTTTGTTATCTAGAATATTTGTAGCGTTATCGTTCATTGTCAACATAAGTTTTTTATTCTCTTCCCGTATAGGGAAAATCTTAGTCGTAAACCTTTCAATGAGAGCGTCATAATTAGAAGGTTTCTCCCTTTTGTATGCGAATGATAACGCGTGAAACTTAGCCATACTTTCTATTGAGATTTTAGAGTATTCCCAGTCCACGGATGCAAATCTGTTGTAAGCGAAATAGCCATTTGCGGTCAAGTCTTCTAGAATTATCGTCTCCTCACCCACTTTAGGGTTGCTTCCGTAACATCTGGGGAATTTAAACCTACACTCTGTTGGTATGTTATGTTTCTCTTGAAGAGTTTCGAACAATTTATTTAGATCAGCATAGATATACTGTTCTGTTCTGTACATAATATCCGCTTTCATCGCATTCCTGAGTAGGTCGTTAACACTAGCCACTTTACCAAATAGTTTTAAATGACTCCCATTGTTAGGTATTTCGAATTTGTAAAGTGCCGATGTATAGTTTCCGCCGCCAGTCGTCAAGGCCTTTATTCTAGTGTCATCGTGATAGTTCTCGAATAATTTCCTGAGTAAGTCACGCAAGATTATCTCAGCGTCTGCCATGTTACACGATTGTGACGCGACTGGTTAATTTATTAGTTTATGAAAAATAAATTCAATGGCGTAATGAGCTTGGAGCGTCACATAGTTCGTTACTTACCAATCTATCAAGACTCTATATTTATTCATAAAATTTATAAGTGGTTCTTTAAATTTATTTGATTACCTACATCATTCACATGAAAAAAAAAATACAATACTTATGTGTACAATACAATTTATCTATACATATAATAAGTATGTCAATGTAACGTGTCTGTACTTTTTAGATTTTTGAAAAAAAAATGTCGCAGGTGTCTAGGTATAAGCAATAAAATACATTTGAATCAGTTTTAGAAATGTCTGTCTATCTGTCTGTTTGTATGAACACGCATCACAGCTAAAATACTGCGTCCATGATAAAACCTCTCCAAGAAAGTCATGAAGCATATCTTCGAGTAACATTTAGTCTTTGTTCCATTAAAATCGGTTCGGTCTATCAAAAACTATTGTACTAGTAATGACGACGCGACTTAAGTACGAGAGAAAAGTAGATAAGTAAATGGACTTAATACATTCAGATGACTTTATTAATTTCTGTTTTTTACATAAGGTTTCACGCGGACGAAGTCGCTGAAGTCTGCTGGTACGGCCACATAAGTCGCAGGCCTCCTGACTACGTTGGAAGTAAATGCCTCAACATAACTGCACAAGGCCCAAGGTCTCGTGGCAGGCCCAAGAAACGCTGGTTGGACGTGGTAAAGGCGGACTTAAAGGAAAATAACCTCAAACAGAAGGATGCCGAAGATCGGGCAAAGTGGAGGAAGTTTATTAAGAAAGCGGACCCTGGTACCAGGCGGGGAAAACGCTAGGAAGAAGAAGAAGAAGTCGCGGACACAGCTAGTTCAGCGATATAAGTAATACAATAAATACTTAATTATGATTTTGATTACTTTGGTTAATCGAGTAGTAAGACCAGAATCCAAATGGATTCAACCCAGTTTTCTTTCACGTATTAGGAGTTATTCATCTTGATTATTAACTTAAAGGTCATATTTTAATTGTTCTCCTGAACTTTAAACCAACGTCAGTTGTGAATCGTTTCGGTTTAAAAACATTAAGGTGCTTTTTTAAACGACAATTTTTTTTTGGGTCCCGAAGCAAAATTTTGTTGGAAATATTTAAAAAAGATTGATTGAAAATTTGAACCCTTAATATTAACTCTAAAGACTCCCAGAGCGTAAAACGTAAATTTTTATTATTGTTTTTTAATTTTTATAACTTGGCGGCACTTTATTCTATCTTATCGTTTGGAGGATTTACTCAGGTTTGAGCGCTCTACAATAGTGCCTATTGCTACTTAACTGTAACTCACACCGTTGAGGCTGTACAGGTCACTAATAAAGTAGTTTTCTGTGGAAATTTCTTCTTTTTTTCTTGTTGTTATGTTATTTATGATTGAACCTACAGAAAAAATGTTAATGAGACATTTGTAGAAAAAAATAATTTTGTACAAAAAAGGCTTTTAACCAAATCTTTAAAAACAATATTTCTCGAGACATTAAGCTTTTACTTTCTTGTAGTGTATATTTTTAACGGATTATTGAGTTAAATAAAAAAAATAGTCATTGAAAACTCAAAATAATGAAATAAATGTGTTCTCATTTGAATTTTCATATCAATTATAGTGTGAATTACAATATTTAAACTTCAGAATTTGTTTATTGAAATTATTATCATTAGTGTGGTTTTCATATCTATTGGCATTCGGAGCAGTAATTATATACATTTAAGAAAAGTCCATTATACTCAACCCAACGTATGATGATGATGATATTTAAATAATTCATTTAAAAATTTAAAAAAGAACATAGTTATTTCATTGCTTTGTGTTTTCACCTCTATCGGCAGTCCTTATGACTGCCTCGACTTTTTGAAGTGAAACTTCTAATGCGCTTCCAACAAGGTTGCGTTAAACGTTCAACGCTCCTGGGGAGGGGGAATAGAAAGAGACAGAGCGAGAAAAATAATCAAACATTTCGTATCTTACTTTACTTATCATAATCCCATTGTAAATGTTATAGATTTGGACATTTCTCGACTCGAAAATGATAATTAAAAGATGCGATCAATTGTGAATTGTATACAATGTTAATAAAGTTTGTCTTAAAAAATTTCATTTACACATTATGAAGTTTCACTTCTTCCGCACGGAGGAAATCCACGGACAATTTTTTTTTATTATTATCAAGACAGAACAACGTCTGCCGGGACCGCAAGTAACCTAAAAATTGTAGAAAAACAAAACAAAGTGAACTAAAATAAAAACTAAATTCTATGAAAACATATTTCTGTTTGTTTTGTATACAGTTCAAGGTTTTTTGTTAGAGAGTTGAAGCACGTGGGCTTGCAGAATCGTGTCACGTTTGACCTTAGCATTAGAGACTTTTTTATGTTGTTAACGCTTCTAACCTTGTGTCAAAGAATAGACAGGTACAGTACAAAGTCCCAGTAAACCAAGGCCTGACAAAAGATTTAGCGCTCCGAGCGTGAACACAGATATGATAATACACTTATCTCCTATATCTTTATAATTTGGTCCAACTTTGAGAAATACGATGATTTATATATATATATACATATTATCTATATATTAATATTTACTAATTTTTAAATAATTAATATAACCGAGAACTTTGTAGCGAATTTCACGAACGGATGAATGTGTAATTTGACATAGTTAAAGATTATATGAAGGAGAAGTGCATAAAGCAATTTTTTAATATAAAATGCATTAGAAATATATTAAATTGATTAAAATAAACATTACACACACTACTGCTTGAATGACACACGATATGTAAATGAAAAAGACGTTTCGCAATCCTTCATTTTACTCTTACGTTCCAATTACCTTTTTTCATCCTACATTCGATATTTTTAACATGAATTACGTTCCATACTTTACATGCCCTTTGAAATTAACTGGTCAAATTGTAGGTTAATCTATATTAATATATAAAGCTGAAGAGTTTGTTTGTTTGTTTGTATGGTTGAACGAGCTAATCTCAGGAACTACCGGTCCGATTTGAAAAAATGTTTCGGTGTTAGATAGCTCATTATGGAAGAAGGCTTTAGGCTATATGTCATCACGCTAAAACCAATAGGAGCGGACCACCAATGAATAATGTTTCAAAATCGGGCATTTTTTTAGAGTGTGCTGCGAGTTAGAGTTAATATTCTATACATTGCCATGGTAATGTGGTATGTGTCTATCGCAAACATTTTCAAAGATTATTTTGTGTTCCTATTCAAAAAGTTTATTCTACGTTAGTTTTGTTTCCAATTTTTTATTTGTAATCTATTACCTATTATAAAAATAAAGCGTGTGTATGTAAAATTAAAGTAACAATTTTTTGATGAATGGATATGGCTACCAATAACTCTTTTTTTTTTAATATTTCGTCTGTATTTTTATATTATTATATTTTGTCCGTTGTATTGTTTGTTCCGGGTAATCTCCAAAACGGCTGGACCTATTTTAACGGGAATTTTAGTGGCAGATGGCCGAAATTATAGCGGTTGACATATTCTATTTTATTTGTCCATGGCTTTGCCCGCATTGCTATTTCCAAAATGGTCGGACCGATTTTCACGGTGTGTTTACTGGTGGATAGTAGACCTCATAAAAAGTGATTTAGGTTTTTTAATCGCCTTCGGCCGCAGTGGAATATCCGAAATGCTTGAATTAATTTTCACGGGACTATCACTGGCAGATAACTCACAATATAAGAAGTAACTTAGACTATTTTATTTTGTTAGCCAAGACTTCGTCTGCAGTGCTATCTCCAAATCAGTTGGACCGATTTTTACAGGCAGATAACTAATGAGCTATTTTATTTTAAACTAGCGGGCTCGGCAGATGTTGTCCCGCCCTGATAATAAAAAAAACTATGACAAATTATACCTAAACTTCCCCATCAATCATTCTATCTACTGGTGAAAAGATGGGAGTGCGTGTTGTAATTACAAATCTATTTGAAAAAGCATTTCGGTAATGTACACACCTACTCACAATTTTACATGTCTTTAATATATTTTTAAAAAATCGCGCACGGAGCCACGGGTAACAACTAGTTTAATAATAAAATAATATGTAAATTTAGAATATCCATTAATAAATACTTAAATAATTTATTGATAAATAATATTTCTTTAATAAATTTATAAAACCGCCGAATTAATTATTATTCTTTTCGATGTTATTGAATGTCAAAATGAATTATGGTTGATTCTCGACCACTAGGCGACCACTAGTAAATATAAATACTTAACTATACATTTACTCATTTTTGTATACTACTAGACCCAAAGACACATTTATACATACTTACATATATAAACAAATGCAAATCTAATTTACATTTAACGCGTAACACGTAACGAAAATTTTCTACACTGCCATAAAAAGTTTAACTTAAAAAAGGTGATGATTTATATAATTCAAAAGAAATAATAAAAAACAATCTTTACAGTAATATTAAATGCCCAAACTTTATAAAATACTATCGGGCCCGGCGAAGGTTGACCTGCCTGGATAATTAAAATCCTAAGATTCAACCGCAGCGCCACCTACCGCGTCCAATTGTGAATCTTGGAATGTCATGTAGTGGATTTGATATTTTATTCATAATCTTGTGTTATTTTACTCTATATTTGCATAATATTGGTGGTGTTTTACCTAATACAGTTTGGTTATTGTACACAAATAAAGTGGATGGGAAATAATACCACGGGACATGGATTTCGATTTTCCACAATCACCATCTTGTTAGTTTAGTGAAATGATCGCAAAAAACTTGTAATGATAAGCTACTCGACTAGGGCAGTAATAATCTACAAGAAGATTGGTTGCGAAAAAAAAACATACGTAATATGTCATGTTTTTATAAATGATTTAGTATTTTTAACAACCAAGCTATGTTCGGATATTGAATTGTTTACGATCGTCCAATTGGCCCCAAGGTCATTCGTTATGCTAAATTGCGTCTATCTTACGTTATATTTTATTATAATACTAGCTGACCCGTGCAACTTCGTCTGCACCAAATCGGTTATTACCGGTTTTAATTGTATTTTTAAACGCAAATAGTCTTAAAAAACCTACAACCCTATTGCAGCGTTATCCAGCACTTCCAATCATGAATCCAAACTATCCAGGGACTCACTCAAACATATACCCAGTTGGTATGTGAGAAATCTTTTAAAATAAGCCTAGAATCTGTTCGCAGCATTACCTAAAGTAGTGTCATCAAAGTGAAGATCAAAACTAACTTACATATATTGCCGATAAATGTCTTCCCACTACCCCTTGTAACTTCATCACGTAACATACTGTAAAAGTTGAACTTTATCTACATTAAATTTCCATTTTGTTTTAGTTGTTTGTTTTATAAGAATTTGTAAAGTATACGTGAAATCTGCATTCAATTTTAATTTGGTCACATTTATTTTACTTTTGACATACAAACCACCTTTTTTTACTGAGATACTGAACTTGGGATAATATACCTTTCTAACAGTGAAAGATTTTTTGAAATCGGACCAGTAGTAGGTACCAAGCATTCCTCGAAAACAAAACTTTACCACTCATTATAATATTAGTATAAATACAACATAGTAACTGCAAACAGTAGTCCGGTGAAGCTGTTAAGACCTTGCTAGGTCAATACCTTGGTCAGTTCGAGAAAAAAAAAATAACTACATACACCTCAACTGATTTATTTTAATCTTAGATTCACAAACCTGAACCCAACTACTTCAAGACTCAACAACATTTAGAAAACTAATTTTATCAAATATCGAAACAACACACGTACTGATAGAAAATTCTAGTTGAGATTCATCTTCTACAATGCAATGTAACTATTATCTAGGTTTATGTTTTAGGAAAAAATCTTGTCACCTTTGTTTAGCAAACATTTTTTATACAATAAAATAAATGTAACAACATATAACATGAGGTCGATAATTACGCACAGAAACGTCATATAGCCGTAGCTCAGTTATAACGTACTGGACATTATATGGTCCGCCGGAGCCGACGGTTCGAATCCCGCCGATTTTCTTTTTGGTATTTTTTTAAAGTAGCTTAGGGAAATATAGCTTATCTTTTTAGCTAATCTGTCTGCTATATATAGCACAATGAAAATTTACCAAAATCCGTCAAAAATTTCATTAACTACAAATTTTTGACTTTCGTCCGTTTTCCTGGAGAATCCCTTGCGTTTTATGAGATAAAAAGTATTCTAGATGTAACCTTGTAATATTAGTTATCACTGTGCCAAATTTCGTCGAAATTGGTTCAGTACTTTCAGAGTGGTACGTGTTTAAAGGGACAGACAAACAGGCAGATCCTGGAGAATCCCTTGCGTTTTATGAGATAAAAAGTATCCTAGATGTAATCTCGTAATATTAGTTATCACTGTGCCAAGTTTCGTCAAAATCGGTTCAGTACTTTCAGAGTGATGCGTGTTCACAGGGACAGACAGACAGACAGACAGACAGACAGACAGACAGACAGACAGACAGACAAAAATTGTAAAAAGATTATTTTTGGCTTCTATATCGATAATAAAGTCTACTCCGATAAAAATTTTCAAAAAATATTTAATGTACAGATTTGACCTTGCTACAGTTTTATTATAGTATAGATATTAGCTGTGTTCGCCGCTACACAGATGTTTTCTGCTATTATTATTTCTTACAATTACTACTTGTCGTAATAAAGTATTACAGCTAAATGAGTATTGTGTAAATATTATCTGTGTAATATTTACATGCTTTTGGAGTTTATTAAACTGAAATGTATATACAAATATTCATTTATTATATATATCTAGTTGATTTTTAATTAACAGCTTATTAGCAAAATACAAATGCATTAACTAAATGTAAATACATAGTTAAAGGATAACACGACGTCTGAAGACTCGAGGTAGGTAATATTTTTGTTAGAAAGAAACTGAATTATTGTAAATCGATTAAAAAAAAACTTACCAATCTTCTGAAAAGCAGATTGCTTAACCTATAGTCACCGTGTACCAACACAGGCACGTTTAAGGGCCTTTTGAAATCCATATAAGCACTAGAACCATCATCTGTTGTCAATAAACTTTTAAATTTGATTTTAACATCTTCGTTGTCTAAAATATTTATGGCGTTATCGTTCATTCTCACCATAACTTTTTTATTCTCTTCACGTACAGAGAAATTCTTAGTCGTGAACCTTTCAATGAGAGTGTCGTAATTAGAAGGTTCCTCCTTTTTGTGTGCGAATGATAATGCGTGAAACTTAGCCATACTCTCTATTGAGATTCTGGAGTGTTCCCAGTCCGCGGATGCAAATCTGCTGTAAGTGAAATAACCGTTCGCGGTCAAGTCTTCTAAAATTAACGTCTCCTCACCCATTTTAGGGTTGCTTCCGTAACATTTGGGGAATTTAAACCTACACTCTGTTGGTATGTCGTATTTGTCCTGAAGAGCTTCGAACAATTTATTCAGATCTGCATAGATATATTGTTCGGTTCTGTACATAACATCCGCTTTTATCGCTTCCCTGAGTTGTTCGTTAACACTCGCCACTTTACCGAATAGGTTTAAACGATTCCCATTATGCGGTATTTCGAATTTGTAAAGTGCCGATGTGTAGTTTCCGCCGCCAGTCGTCAAGGTCTTTATTCTAGTGTCATCGTTATAGTTGTCGAATAATTTCCTGAGTAGGTCACGCAAGATTAGCTCAGCGTCTGCCATGTTGCACGTTTGTGACGCGACTGGCCGTTTATTATTTAATGAAAAACATGTTCAATATTTCAATGGCGTAATGAGCTAGAGCGTCGCAGAGTTTGTAAGTTATCAATCTATCACGACTATATATTTATTTATTCATGAAATTGTCAAGTGCTTCGTTAACAAATGTAAATGTACATTGATTACATTATTCACATATTATTTGGACATAAAAAAATACAATACTTAAGTGTACAATAAAATACAACAATATAAGTAATACAATACTTGTAATGTGTGTAAGATACTTTTTTAAAAATTAATAAACATTGCAGTACCCGTACTAGGCGTAGCCTGTATCAGAGGTACTACCGCTTTTCATTGTCATATCGTAAGTGTATTATTGTAATTGTGATGTAACTCTATGAACTTGGTAGCTTTGGTTGACGGAGTATTTTGACGGCGAAAGATAATTAATATACCTATGTATATTATGTTTATAAAAAAACTAGTTGTTATCCGCGGCACCGCATGCTTTTTTTTAACATATTAAATAAATGTAAAATTGTTAGTAGATGTGTAAATTACAGAAATTCTGTTACAATAATATTTGTAAGTACGACACCCACGTTATCTACTGTAACATGTACATTAGATATGTGAATACTGACGGTGTGTCGAATGCGATGGGATTTATCATCAGCAACATACCTGGAACTTTAACCTACTATATACCACCCTCAGTGCTCACTTACACTATATGTATAAGAAAGTAATCAATGTATAACATTATCGAAAAATATATGTTAAATCATTTATTATATAGATATAATATGCCCATAATGTCGATATAATTAGGTTATTATTATACGTTGCTATAATTTAAATTACATACAAACATATGACTTTCAATTATATTTATTCTTGGAGTCCAGTACAGCGCACGTCTCACGCGCATGTTTACAGTAAACAACATATTTTTGATCAATTTCATACAGGCGAATGCACGGGTAACAGTTCATCATACTCATCACGTATCACTACATAGTGTAAAACAAAGTCCTCTGCCATGTCTGTCTGTATGTCTGTTCGCGTTAAGCTCAAAGACTACACAACGCATTTTTATGCCGGTTTTCACCAATATATAGAATGATTCTTGAGAAAGGTTTAGGTATAATTTGTCTCATTATCATGGCTGGTAACGTCTGCCGAACCCGCTAGCTTAAAATAAAATATCTCATTAGCTAGTTATTTGGCCGTAAAATTCTCGTTCAAATAAAATAAATCCCGTTCAAATATTTTGTTGTTATTTGTAGCCATATGCATTCACCAAAAAGTTGTTATTTTAATATTAAATACACACACTTTATTTTTATAATATGTAATAGATTACAAAGCAAAAATTGGGAACAGAATTAACATATGATAAACTTTTTGAATAGGAACACAAAATAAACTTTGGAAATGTTTGCGATAGAAAGTTACCATGTTACCATGGCAACACACGCAGCGGAAGCTCTCAAAATGAAAAAATAGCTCGATTTTGAAACATTCTTCATTGATGCCCTGCTCCTATTGGTTTTAACTTGGTCATGTGTATCCTAAAGCCTTCCTAGATAAATGAGCTATCTAACACCGAAATAATTTTTCAAATCGGACCGGTAGTTCTTGCCATTAGCGCTTTCAACCATACAAACAAACAAGATCTTCAGCTTTATATATTAGTATATAGTTTCACGTGTAATACGCAATTATATTATTATTCTATTTCTGTACCCGCAGCTCCGAACGCGTTTTTTTAAATCGTATTAAAGAATTATAGAATTGTGAAACTATGTAAAAGACATTACATATTGTTAAAGACAATTGTAAGTACGACGCGCACGCCACTAAAAGTAACATGTAACGTGTAAATTAGATATATAAATACAAAGAGCGTGCCAAATGAGGTTTGTTATCAGCAACACATTTGGAACCTTAACCCACCATATAACTACCTCAGTGCTCACTTACACTGTATAAGGAACTAACGAAACGATAACTTAAAATACTATTATTAAGATCTACATTTACATTACATTTAATATACATTGCCATTATTATAATTAAGATTTTGTGACTATACAAAAAATAAACGCTTGTCTGTTCCGCAAGAAATTGTATTATGGAACTCTTTACGTAATACGTTTATAATCTAAGATCTTTTTAGGAAGACCTCTATATCATTAATGTTATTAATAATTATAATGTCGAATTGTAAACAATAAGCTGATAATTATTTCTCTTATTAAAAATAAAGAATGAGTTGAAATCTTACTAAATTTCATGCAGACAAAGTCGCGGGTAACAGCTAATTTAAAATAGAATAACCTCAATTACTTTTTATTAGGTTCGCTATCAACCAGTGAAAATCTCGTGAAAATCGATGTAACCGTTTTGGTGACAGCACATCGGGCGAAACCACGGTTAACAGCTAGTCTAAATTAAAATAAATTAAATTACTTTTTATAAGGTCCGCTATATGCCAGTGAAAGTTATCTCAAGATCGATCGAACCGTTTTGAAGATAGCACTGCGGGCGAAGTCACGGTTAACAGCTAGTATAAACTAAAATTGCTTCAATTACTTTTTAGAAGATCTGCTATCTGCCAGTGAAAGTTTCGTGAAAATCAGTTGAACTGTTTTGAAGATAGTACTGCGGGCAAAGCCACGGTTAACAGCTAGTCTAAATTAAAATAGACTAAATTACTTGAAATGATGTCCACTATGCTATCTGCTGGTGAAAGTTTGGTGAAAATCGTTTTGGAGACAGCATTGTCGACGAAGCCGCGGTTAATACCTAGTCTAATTTAAAGTAGCCTAAGAAACCCGCTGTAATTTCAGCTATGTGTCGGTGAAATTCCTGTCAAAATCGGTCTAGCCGCTTCGGAGATTACCCGGAACAAACAAACAGACAGACAGCAGACAGACAAGCAGTAAAAAATTTTATTTTGATATTACAATACAGACACTTCATTTTTATTATATGTATAAATTAGCTGTGTTCGCCGCTACACAAACGTTTATTGCTACTGTTATTTCTTATAACTGCTACACGTCGTAATAAAGAGTTACAGCTAAACGAGTATTATGTAAATATTCTCTGTGTAATGTTTCAATAGTTTTGTAGTTTTTTAAACTAAATATATATACAAAAATTAAATTATATTAGACATCTACATGATGCTTAATTAACAATTAATTATTTTGTTTCGTCAGTCTTTTTTTTTTCTCGAACTGACTACGCTATTGACCTAGCAAGGTCTTAACATCTTCACCGGACTACATTTCGTCAGTCGATTTTATAAGCCTTGTACCTAATTGTTTTTGTATGCCATAAAATAAAATGCGTATAAAAATGCAATAGGTAATATATATAGATAAAACACGACGTGTGAATATTCGAGTTAGGTATTATGTTTGTTAAAAATAAACTGAATTATTGTAAATTGATTTAAAAAAAAAGTAACTTACCATTCTTCTGAAAAGCAAATTACTTAATCTATAGTCACCGTGTATCAACACAGGCACGCTTAATGGCCTTCTGTAATCGCTAGAACTTTCATCTATTCTCAATAGACTTTTCATTTTGATTTTCCGTTCTTCGTTATCTAGAATTTCTATTGCGTTATCGTTTATTCTCGCCATAACTTTTTTATTCTCTTCCCGTAAAAAGAGATTCTTAGTCGTGAACCTCTCAACGAGAGTGTCATAGTTAGAAGGTTCCTCCTTTTTGTACGCGAATGACAATGCGTGAAACTTAGCCATAACTTCTATTGAGATTTTAGAGTGTTCCCAGTCCGCGGATGTAAATCTGCTGTAAGTGGAATAACCGTTTGCGGTCAAGTCTTCTAGAATTAATGTCTCCTCACCAACTTTAGTGTTGTTTCCGTAACATTTCGGGAATTTAAACCTACACTCTGTTGGTATGTCGTATTTCTCTTCAAGAGCGGTTAACGTTTTATTCAGATGTGCATAGATATCTTGTTCGGTTCTGTACATAATTTCCGCTCTTATCGCCTCCCTGACTTTGTCATTAACAGTAGCCACTTTACCGAATAGATTGAAACGACTACCATTATACAGTATTTCAATTTTGTATAGTGCCGATGTGTAGTTTCCGCCGCCATTCGTCAAAGCCTCTATTCTAATGTCATCGTTATAACTGTCGAATAATTTCCTGAGTAGATCACGCAAGATTATCTCGGCGTCTGCCATTTTACACGGTTGTGACGGGACTGGTCGTTTATAATTTAATGAAAAATAAATTCAATATACCAATGGCGTGACGAGCTAAGAGCGTTACGGAGTTTGTAAGTTACCAAACTATGTAAACTCCAGGCACTTAGTAGATTTGGTTAACGGAATATTTTGATGGCGAAATATAATTAAAATGTATATTATGTTAATTAAAAATTCGTCAGTAATACGTATTATATTATTATTCTATTTTATATAAATTTATATAATGAGCTGAAGCCATTAATAACGCGTTTCGTCTTTCCTCTTAGGAGCATAGGATTAAGGCAGAACAAACAAGTTTTAACTCACGACCTTACGATTTTCGGATTAATAGGTAATGAATAGTTAGCGAAGTAATGAACTCATTGTAATTTAATTACATATGAAAGCCAGTGTCTTTCTATACAAAGATTATAATAATCCTTGTAAACATATAGATGACTTATTGCTATAGTATATGCAGGGGTTGACAATTTAGGAATACTTGTTTTCTTAGGTGAGAAATCAAATATATACACTAATAAAAATATTGAAAATTTAACCCCTCAGCTGATTTTTTTAAGTAACTAGCCAATATTTAAAATTATAACGTTCCATTAGCTAATTTGTTATTGTTCAAGGTTTTCAAATTTTGTAATAAATCCGGTATTTTTAACTCATGCTTTCAAGAGTCTGTTAACCAATGCATCATAAAGTCTATGTTAAGTACGGCGCTTAAACCGTCCTTATGGTTGTGGACAGTCAAGGAGTTAAAAAAGTCTACATCTCGACAACATCGCCACCTACCGTGTCCAACTATAGATAAAACCACAAACATTAAGTATTAAAAAAAAACAATTCAGGAAAGCTGTTTAGGAAGAAGAGAATCACGAAAATACTAACACTGCAATATTATATTACATACGAAGATAATGTACAAACGACAGTCCAAATTTAAAACATAAGTATAATTGGGCAAATAATTTAAAACCAAATTTTAATATATCGTGATGTTATGTTATACATTTGCTTGTTACGCCATCGCTACACACCACAATTGCTGACTAAGAGTTCCAGTCCCACGATGCGGTAGGTGTTCCAAGTATTACGCCATCGCTATACAACACAATCGATGAATAAGAAGAATGCCGAGTTCCCAGTTCCGAGTTGCGGCAGGTGTTCAAGCATGCGAGGCAGCAATTTCCACAACAGGTGCATAAACTTAGTGGAAACGGTCGGTGGTCCGACTCCTCCGTTCCCACATTGTTCATGTATAAATACTTGGACGAAAACAACGGAAAGACAGTGTTAACCTAATATCGGTACCATTCATTATGCTATTAGTTTAGTTTAGGTTTAGTGTGAGAGTTAGCCTAACATCGGCGACACTCTCACAATGTAGGTTTAGTGTGAGAGTAAGCCTAACATCGGCGATAATCTCTAGTTCTAGATTCACTTTTGTAATTTTTATGTTTAATAAATTAATTTAAAGTAATTTGTTTTTTTTTGGATCCTCCGGCTCTGACCTTCGTAACTTGCTTTTAAATATAAATAAAGTAATTTTGTCATCCACGAATATACAGTTTATCAGTTAATATACAGTGTAACAGTTAATAACACTGTAATTGTTCTGATAACATAAAAATAAAAGTTATATCATAAATAAAACGAGTGTGCTTTAGACCACAAGGCTTAAGTAAAACGTCTTTATCAATATATATATATATATGCAAGTATAATATAGAAGTACATACATATACATATATTAATTTTCTACAAATATTTAAATTTATTATGGGTTTTCATTGATAATATAAAACGTAATTCTCTCTCTTTCTAGCTTCACTAACTTATAACTCCTTCTCTACTTCCGTTCCCCACGCCCGATCACACGTTTTCGTAACGCTCTCCTCACGCATTCACTAACTTATTCTCCAATTCAAGCGTGCGTAGAGAAATTTTACTTCAAAAATGAAATTAGCTAAAAGTATCGGAGCGCCTGATAGAAAAAAAACAACACTTAAAAGAGAACCGTAAATAGTTACTGCTAATATTTTTAGCAAGGCGTACATGATACTTTAAAAGCTTCTCTTTACTTTTTCAAAGATTAGGCAGAACAACAGTCCATTAAATTTTTTTTATAATTAATTATTAATATGGCGTAATAACTATCTGCGAGATTGATACAGGTACTATCCTATGACATTTTAGACACTTTGATATCCACAGTTCAAAATCAAAGAGATATTTTCTAAATCTCGACATACAAATAACTTTCTTTTTATTCCGCCAAATTTTAAATTTCTAATGTTTTGGACATTTATTGAACGTAGCAAATAATTAATAATCTACATTAAATCTCCAAGGTAACTATTAGGATTCATTACATAGGGATTAATATTAATATGTAGGCCTTTTTAAGATATACAATTATTTAATACATTATTGTTATTTATCTCGCAAGCTTTAACTAGTGTAAATGTTAAGAGCCTGAAAAATATTTTTCAGGACTTGATTAGAATACAGTAGTTTTTGTCTAATTTGATATATAATACAATATGCATGTGTTTTACAAATAAACATTTCAGAATATCATTACATAGTATAAACAAAGTCCCCTGCTGCGTCTGTCTGTTCGCAATAAACTCAAAAACTACCGAACGGATTTTCATGCGGTTTTCACCGTTGGATAGAGTGATTGATGAGGAACATTTTGGTATATAATTTATCAAGGATTTTTTTATAATAAGGGCGGGACAACGTCTACCGGGCCCGCTAGTATAATCTATAAATGACGAAATTTGTTGTGTAGTTTAGCTAAGGGAGTATGAGTAAACAGACAGAGGCACAAATGATTTGGTTTATATTATTTATAAGCTTCTCCCTGCGACTTCGTTCGCGTGGAATAGTTACTTTGGGCTAACGCGAACACGCAGCGGAAGCTCTCAAAAGGAAAAAAAACGATTTTGAGACATTTTTCAATGGTGCTCGGCTCGTATTGGTCTTAGCGTGATGTTATATAACCTATAGCTTTCATCGTTAATGCTAACACTTCAATGGAACTAGTAGTTCCTGAGGTTAGCGCGTTCAAGCAAGCAAACTGTTCAGCTTTGTAATATTATGTTTACATATAATTTTTTTCTGTACGTGTGTATGTCACTGAACTCCTCCTAAACGGCTGGACCGATTTTGATGAAATTTTTTCACAATTGGAGCCGGTAGGTGGCGCTGCGGTTGAATTTTAGATTTTTTTTATTATCAAGGCAGGACAACGCACGCCGGGACCGCCAGTATAAGTATAGATTTTGACTAATATGTATAGATTAGGTATGGTACATAATAATGTAAGGTATGCCGCTTCTAATATATTTAAGCCATATCTATTAATAATTTGTTTCTGCGTTGCTGTAATTAAGGAGTGAGATTAAAAACAAAATATGTATAATATTATTACATTTTATCGAATCAACGATATTAAAATATTATGAACAAGAAAGTTTATGTCAACGGAAAGATGTTTTAATGATTATTTAACGGATTTTCATGAAAATGTACAATACACTATATAATATATATCAACGTAGTTTAAAATTTACAAATACATTGCTTAAATTTGTCGAAATATAACGATGTATTAAATAACGTTTAATAACTCCGCCATGTGATAGCTATCTATAACTGCGTGCGCTATATCTTAATATATATATTTCTTGTGTGCGTGTGTATGTGACTGAACTCCTCCTAAACGACTGGACCGATTTTGATGAAATTTTTTGTGTGTGTTCGTGGAGATTCGAGAATGGTTTAGATTCACAATTGGACCCGGCAGGTGGCGCTGCGATCGACTTTTAGGATTTTTTTTGTTTTCAAGGCAGGACAACGTCCGCCCGGTCCGCTAGTATTATATATAAACTGTCAGAGTTACTGGATAATTTTCTATGGTGTCATCATTTACATATACAAACACAGACGAAGTTGCGAACAGCTGCTAGTTTTACGTAAATTGAATATTTACCTATGTGACTCAATTCTAACAAGTACATAACATATTTAAAACAACTGTGTAAAGGTGTACATAAAAAAAACATATTTTTACACAAGAATGAAACACACTTGTTCATACGTTTATGTTATGAGTACCATGAAGGTAGATACATAAATTATAATATATTGTCGACCGAGCCTTTCTCGGCGTTTCGCAAAGAATTTTTTTTTTGTAAAAGCATCAAATAACCATAGAAACGAAAACGTCTAAATATAAAATTAAATCCTAGTCCTTACAACTTACATTGAATGATCAACGTAACTAAAGAATTTAATGGAATAAGCACTAATACCGTATTGGTTGAACTAGCGTTGCAATTAACATAATATTTTTGAACATTATGTAAAAGATGATAATATTTTTTTTCGAACTGACTACACTATTGGCCTTGCAGGGTCATTACAGCTTCACCAGACTATAAAAGATAATAATGGTCAAACCCATGCGCTATTTTAAGTGCATGGGCATAAGCCACACTCGCCTACTCTGTCTGTCGCCGGGTGAACCAGAGTGACCTGTATTTCAGGTGCGGGCAACCCGGCCACAAGCACAAGGTGCTGCAATGTGTTGTTAAGCTTCACTGCGCCTTCTGTGCCGATGCCGGAAGGCCGGTATAGCACCATACGGGGCGAGCCAATGGTAAGCTCCCTCCTGGCAAAAGCAAACCACCAGCGCCAGCGTAGACGTATGTGGGAAGCGATTCATTGGCCTCCTATGTTCGTCCTTGCCAAACCTAGGAGGGATGTGTCGGTTCGACCGTTTGATGTCGAGACGCTCTGCGTGTACTAGGCTGTCTCTCTTTAGCGCAAGAGGCTTGGCACGATGCTGGGCCTGCCACCGGGGTGAAATTATGGGTGCAAGCGCCATCCTTTGTTGTCCCGATATGGCGGTAGAGGGGGTGCACTGTGGGGTCTTAGTGAGTACGAGTCTCACACTACCCACTCTATCCAAGGAGGGTGGCGTGTCCATAAGTATTTTCTTAAGTAAAAAAAGGAATTTTTTGTAGAATTTCTGTAGAAATTTTAAGCTGCACAATTTCGGAACACATAAACTCGATGTACCACATAAGGTTTAGCCAGTTTTAGCAAATCATTTTTTACGACTTCATTACATAGTATAAAACAAAGTCCCCTACCGCGTCTGTCTGTCTGTCTGTTCGCGATAAACTCAAAAACTACCGAACGGATTGTCATGCGGTTTTCACCGGTGGATAGAGTGATTGATGGGGAACGTTTTAGTATATAATTTGTCAAGGATTTTTTCATAATCAGGGCGGGAGAACGTCTGCTAGGCCCGCTAGTTATTATATAAAAAAGGCTTTCTTAATTGCCCTCTTCGTAAGGGTCATACCGTATATATATCTTTATATATTCTTATAAACTTTCTCCGGAAGTAGGCTATAGAATACAAAAATATTTTTCAAACTAACCAATAAAAGCTAAAAAAATTAATCTCTTGAACTGTCAAACATCTAAACAGATAAGAAAGAAAGAAAGAAAATATATTTATTACAGCAAATACACAGACAATACAATAGTGATAAAATAGAGTTACAAAAATACGTATAACATAAGATAAATGAAAGAAATTAGACGTTACAAGATGTTAAAATTATGCCATGGTATTGCTACAATGATGCACAATTCAGCATGTGCTGGTTAACGCCTTTGCAAGTGACCCCAACGCTAATTTTCAATAAAACGAAAGGTTTGATTTTGAGAAAATTAGGCGAGCGGAAATGCAATAACACACTTTGATAAAGGGTACAAGGATAATTAAACAAAAACGAATCAGTATAGAAGAAACGTTTACTTACCGAATTTCTGAAAAGCAAGTTGCTCACTCTGTAATCACCGTGTATAAGGACAGGTACGTTTAAAGGTCTTTCGAACTCCATATGCGCATTAGGGCTTTCGTCTGCCTTCAAGAAATCCCTCAGTTTAGTCTTAAAATCTTCGTTATCCACAGTTTCGATAGCGTTATCGTTAGATGTTACGATAAGTCTTCTATTCTCTTCTGTTATCCAGAAAAACTTCTTTGTGAACTTACGGACGAGTTTATCATATTCTTCAGGTTGTTCCTTCCTATATACGAAAGAATATGAGTGGAACTTAGCCATGGTTGACAAAGTCTTACAGTGTTCCCAATCTATTGATTTAAGTCTATTGTATGTATAATAACCCTTTGCTGTTAAATCTTCGAGAATTATTGTCTCTACACCAAGTGCATCGTTGCTTCCATAATATTTGGAGAATTTATATCTACTTTGAATTTCTACGTTGTGTTTTTCCTCGAGGGTACGGAGCACTTTAGCTAAATTCGCATAAATGTATCGTTCGGTGCTGTACAGATGTTCTCCGTTAATCGAATTCCTCATCTGTTCATGGAGGAATGCCATTTTACTGAAGAGATTCAAATATCGTCCATCATCACATATTTCTATTTTATAAAGTGCTGAAGTGTAATTCCCACCGTCAGTAGTAAACATTTTAATAGTCATGCTATCGTCAGTATTGATAAATAGTTTTTTGAGTAAACTTCGCAAGATAAGCTCAGCGTCTGCCATGTCACACGGTCGCGGCACGTCTCGAATTGTGCATTTTATTCTATTTTATAGTGTGTTATATCTTCATTTAAATTCGAGTGATATCATCATCATATGATAAAATCTCTAGACATATAAAAAATCTGGTATGTACCAGTTGAATCATTAAGATTTTTGGTAATATTCACACAGTTAATCTACGATTTATCTGCAGAATTATTAATTTACGATTTGAATTCAACTCACGAAATTAATGTGGTTGCAGATTAGTCAATAATAAATTATAAAATTATTTATTACACAGGTCGAGCGACTATTTGCTCAAACGCGCAAATATCTGGAGATATCCATATCAATCTGATGTAATCAATTATTTTAATATTTTATAGAAACTTTGAGGAACATTATAGGTTATCCAATATTACGCTATGATAGCTAGGAGCAGAGCAATTACCATACAAAGTTGTGGTGTGAGAAAGCAAGATAAGTGATAACGAATAACACTCGAATCTAGCGGTGAGGATCATGGGAAATCGAAGGTGGTAGAGAAAGAACACGAGTAAAACAACATTACATGATTGAAAGGAATATACAAAGATTTTTTTTTACATTTAAACTCAAAAAAATTTGTAATCTACATAGCGCTATTAATTTATTATACTAAGCATTTTTAATAAATTTAATTTAATCTTAACTACATATTATTCTGTATTTATTACTATCTTTAAAAGTGGATTAAAAATGAAGCACTGGATATCTGTTGTAATATAATAGTGTGATGTTCATCTTTTCATCCTATTTCATATTCATTTGTATAAAACATATTAATATAGTAACTTAATTTTAATTATATTTTTAAATTTACTACCAATTTATGTATTAGTATATAATTTGTTTTTGTGGACCCTTGTTGTCTTATAAATAAATAAATAATAATAATAATAAAAATTAAAAAAATACCCAATGTTTCACTTTTAACAGATATGGTAAATAAATTTTATTTAATAAGTTAAATTTTAATTAAATATTATTCTATTTTAAAACTATCTTTAAAAGTGGATTAAAAATTAAAAAAAATACCCATTGTTTAATTTTATAACAGAGATGGTAAAAAAATTTCAACCCTATACTTTTTTATTCATAGGTACGCGTATTTCCATACAATGTTGTTATAACCTTATTTTCGAGTTAATATTCGTATATCCTTTCTTATCTGTTTTATTGCATTCTCACATCATTCGAATAACCTTCATGTGAACATTAAATAATTTATTTAGCGATGTACACAATATGTAGGTACTTAGTGACGTGTAAGTAGTTGAGCATTTGTGCGGCGAAATATTGATTGGTTGTCCGCAGGTCCGAGCCCCCGAAGTTTTCGGAATACACATAGTTTAATAACTTAAGTGATATCGAAAAATAGCAATAGTAATATGTAATAATATTACCCTAACATTTTATTTTACTGGAAATAATAGTTTCCTTATTACCTTTAATTATAAAAACAATAAAAGATGGCGCTAGTGTTAATATTTCGCAGTAATTACTTATTACGCAATTTATGACATACATAAAACTGCATGTTTTGTGTTTTAATAAACTAAAGTCAATGATACTATAACTAAAATCTGTAGATATTATATGTCATAAGCGCTTCGACAGCGCGTTATTAAGACTTGGCTAGCTAGCTTATTTATGCCCCGTCAATCCGCCCGTATCTAAGCAACATATAACTATTTCTTTTTCACCACCGATATTGAGAATATGCCTCCTTGCTTCCTATTTTACTTCCATATTTTATCTAAGAGAGTGTGGCGTTACGATATTACTTTACATATGTGTGCGTTATCGTGCAATTTGTTTTATCAATTTTTTTTTTTTTATATTATAGGAGGCAAACGAACAGACGGGTCACCCGATGGTAAGTGATCACCGCCGTCCATAGACACTAGCAACACCAGGGGAGTCACAAGTGCGTTGCCGGCCTTTTAAATATCATATAGGTAACGTATCTACAGCTTTTTAGTTATAATATCATTGTCTAAAGTACCTATAGTATAAAAATAAGGAAATAAATAAATGGCCTGTATTCGTTTAATTGTTGTTTAGTTATCTTTAAGTCCTTGGCTTCAATACTAAGATTTAAATTACAAAATGGCAAATGCTGTTTTAATTTATGCTGCCAATCCGTCTATTGATCCGTGCTTCTTAAGCTCTACTTTCGTTTGTATGGATCTTTGAACATTATGGTTTTCGGGACTAGATGGGTTTAATGGTCGTGATATTATAATATCAACTAGCAAGTAGCAGGTCAAAAAACTATATACATTAAAAAGTATACCCTAGTGCTACTTAGTGGCAAGTTATGATAAAATGGATAGCACAATAATCTACTATATAATTTACAAATCCGAAAGCCGCGACTGTTTAATGAGCCTAGAATTAACACTAACTATAGCCCTCACTCGGCAATGATAAGATGCACTCACTTGTATAATGAAATATATCAGATATAGATATTTTTCTTGTCTAACAATATACAACGAAGTTCCAGCTGAGTTCAAAAGAAATTTAATCAATATATGAGCCGAATATGGCTTAGCTTTCCATTGACGTCCGTCGAGTTGGGGTTTGGTATTTTTTATATAGAAAGCTTACACTATTATAAGCCCAGACACAAAATTTAAATATGAGGAGACGCGTAGTTTTTGAGAAAAAAATTATTAAAAACCAATGATTGTTGCAATATTTATTTAATCCCTACCACAGATTATATAGAATTCTCGCCATTGAACGTTTCGTTTTACCTACGGTTAAGTTGTCATACGTTCGATAATATTTTATTTTATATAAATTTACAAAATGATTATATTTTTTACTCATATCGATTGGTTTTCATGCATACTTATATTTAATAGTTTATGTATATTAAATGAAGATTGATAACCAAATCTGCATTAACTTATGCCCAGTATATTGTTTGTGGTGTAAAACGTCGTGCATAATTGATGAAACGGAACGTAAAAAAAAGAACTACGCCATTTGTGTCATGTCAAAATCAAAATATCCTATATTCAATTTAGACCCTGAGAAGGCGCTTATGAACGTCAAAACTACCACCGATTCAGAAAACAACCCAGTCATCAAGAAGAACCGGCAAGAAACTCGATCTGGTTTATCTCTTCATTTTATATATTTTTACAAAACATAAATAGTTACATTCGTTATTAGAGGATGCACAGAGAGGGGCGTCATTTCCAGACGTCACAATCGTTCACATATTGATCCACCCTATAATAGCTTTTAGATATTAAAACCCGCTTGACATGGTTCTTGAACTCACTATCCGGCAAATGGGTAATTTGTTTTGGGACTTTGTTATAAAACCTAACAGTATTACCTAAAAAACTGTTTTTGGACTTAGTGAGCTTGAAGCATGGAAATACCAATTTTTTGCTGTTTCTAGTATTTAAATTATGCTGGTTTTTTACTACATTCAGCATATCTAAGTTTTTGCGGACATACATTAAATTTTTTGTGTTTCATTTGCGGTCGGCGAGCGCACTTCGTTTTGTATATTACCAGCTTGATAATTTTTAAGTTAAAACAAAGCAGTTTCGTCTCGGTTTGGTTAGATTAGGTTAGATTTGCGAAAACGCATCATCAGACATCTCAAGGATAATGGATTCGGCTTCTCCGAGACGCAGTTCGGGTTTCGTGAGGGGCAGTCCACGATAGATGCCCTCATTAGGGTGAGGAACCTGGTAGAAGGGGCGATTCCCAGTGGTGGGGTGTTGTTGGCTCTCTGGCTAGACATAGCGAATGTCTTTAATTCCCTTCCTTGGGAATGCATCAAGCGGGCGTTGAGGAACTATGGCGTGCCTCTATAATACCATTGCGTCCTATCTTGTGGATAAGTACATCATATGGACTGCACAGAGCGGTAACTCCTATTAGAAGATAATGCCGAGAGGGGTCCCACAGAGATCGGTTCTGGACCCACTACTCTGTTATGTAGGATTTGACTGGGTTCTTCGAGGTGCTCTTCTACCAGGTGCAGCTATAACATGCTATGCAGATAACACCTTGATTACGGCGAAAGGCGGCTCCGTTAGAGATGCAGTACGATTGGCCACTGCGAGTGTCGCCCAGGTTATCGCAAGAATAAGATGATTAGGGTTGGAGGTGGCCATCAATAAAACTAAGGTTATGTGTTTTTATGGAGTTTCGAGGGCTCCCTCGTCTGGCACCCATCTAGTCATAGGAGGTACTACCGTACAAGTGGAGTCTTCGATGAAATATCTGGTCATAGTCTTAGATAGTCGTTGCAACTCTCGAGAACCCTTCGAAGAAGAGAGACAGCCGGAGCCCTTCGAACAGCTACCACCTTGGCCTAATACCAGGTCGAGCTATACCATTGGTGCACAGGCAAAGTCACCCGCGGAGAATACTCGCACCGAGGGAGAAAGAGGCGAGGAAATCCTATCTACGTCAAGTACTGAGGAACGCATAGAAGGAACGACTAGCCTTCCCATTAGCTGGCGTAAGAGTCGTGGAAGCAATCAGTTCTACCTTCAATGAATACATAGATAGAAGCTTCGGACTACTGACCTTCAGACTGGTGCAGATGCTGACGGGGCATGGATGTTTCGGAAAGTATTTGCACCAGATTACCCGGAAAGAACCGAACCCCTAATGTCCCCACTGCGCAGAAGAATTGGACACTGCCCAGCACACCTTAGAGGCATACCCGGCGTGGGGAACTGAGTGCACTGCGTTCACGTCATTTATCGGGGTGGATCTGTCACAAGTAGGCTATGTAGGGGGGGAGGTTAGGTAGGTAATATTAGAGTTAGGAGTAGGATATGTAGGGATAGGGTACGGATAGGAGTAGCTTAGTGGGGGTTAGGTATAGAGTAGGACTGAGGGGCCTTAAGGGAGGCTAAGGCGGATGAGGAGTAAACCTCGTTAAAAAATCAATGGCGGAGTAGCGCCGGATGGGGCTTCCTTTTCGCTGCCGGCCAAACCCAGAGAGAAAGGGGCGGAGGCCTCGACCTTCCATTGCACGGGTTCGGTACGCTGGGAGGTAGTCTCACAACCGGGCTCCCTCAGCCGGGTGCGGCGTGAAAACGCCTGCCGCCGGAGGGTGTTGCGGAGCCTGCTCACGCACCCCGTGACACCTTCTATAGTGCGGCGTACTATTTGTCGGTTATAGTCGCCGAAAGGCACCGTCACCGCTGCGCCCCAGTACGACTCAGTTCAGGCTTCCCCGGGCCTGACAGTTCATGAGGATTTTCGGTCCTAGTTAAAAAAGAATTGATTTGCGAAATAAGATAACGTGAGACAACCGCGGCAGCGGTCGGGGAGCGCGGTCATTATATGTAGACGTAAATTGAAAATTTAAAAAACTCGAAAAGGTGAAGGGGCTCCTAAACTTTTCCTTTTAATGGGGGGGGGGGGGGGTGAGTAAGGGGAGTACCCCTCCCTCCTTTCTTGCTGCTCCCACCCCAACCCTCCATTCGAAGGACGTCAATGGAAAGTGGTACCCTGAATATTTTAATGAATGGTCGTGTACGAAAGGTATTTGGTATACGACGATCCAACCATTTCTGGGATCGGTCCCATGGTTCCATGATTCCAATATGAGAAGAATGAAAAGAAGCGACTGTAGTAAATACGAAGTTTTCCATCAAAAAGAAGATGTTTATCTTATTCTAATGGAATGTGTCCAGAACGATTCTCGAAGACAGATATTTAAGGATAATTATTAGGGTGGAGTGAAAAAAACAATTTTTTTTTTTTTTTTCTTAGCCTGGGGGTCAAATTTATAGCTTATAAAAAACAAAAATTTTAAAAAAAAAAAAAAAAAATTTTACTCAACATCTTGAGCCAGCCCACTCATTTTTAAAATTAATTACGAGTAAAAATATTTGGTTGCAAAAAAAAAATTTTTTTTGTCTTTGAATCTCTTAAAACATCTAAGAACTGGCAATTATGATCATTTCCAACTCAAATTTTATTCTAGTGCCCTAAAGAGGAATGGTACTTTTTGGGATTTTTTTTTTAAATTAAAACAATAGTCACAAAAATTTTTTTTTAACTTGTGATTTTTAATTGGCATAAAAGAGGATACTCTGAAGTTTCTAGAACGCCTTCAAAATTTTTTTTTTTGCAACCAAATATTTTTACTCGTAATTAGTTTTAAAAATGAGTGGGCTGGCTCAAGATGTTGAGTAAAATTTTTTTTTTTTTTTTTAAAAAATTTTTGTTTTTTATAAGCTTCAAATTTGACCCCCAGGCTAAGAAAAAAAAAATTTTTGTTTTTTTCACTCCACCCTAATAATTATAATATAGGCGTTTGTAATCAAATATTGTCACGCCCTGCATCGGAAGAAGCCAATTAATCTATAATATGGTGCATGTCGTTATAAGGGTAAGAAGTGATTGTAATCATATCAATCTACATATCATATATTATATAATCAATCATATGATTGTTTAAAAAAATGATTGTTAAGTTCTGTTTTTTTTAATATTTATTTTTCTTTTGTTAGATATATATTAGAGTATTGCTTATTGTATTGATGAGGGTGGCGTGTTCTCTTTGAACAATCCCTTGACAAAAATAAAGGCTTAAAAAATATTTGTGCAGTGGATCCTTTCAGGCGAAGGTCACAAAGAATATTATTAACCATATTTCAAAGGCAGATTCCTAAAGTATACATTTACACACACACAAAGAATATTATTAACCATATTTCAAAGGCAGATTCCTAAAGTATACATTTACACACACACATACACTTAAGATATTGTTTTTGGTGCGAGCGTAGCAAAATTGTTATGTATTTTATGCTATTGTATGTCATTACTGATAATTATTTTTATTTTACATTTTTAACTTACGTGTTATTCAATTTAGTTATTTTTTTCGTTAGTGATAATTTATATACAAAACTTTGGGTTAGCCATATAACAATAAAAAAATAGTTATAAATGTTGAAATTTACATCTAAACTAGCAGACTCGGCAGGCGGCATACTACGCATCGCTATTCTGACGCAAGCTGCGCAAGCGCAATACGGCAGGTCATGCTTACGTAGCTTGTCATGACGCGAAATTATATATTTATCGCCTGTGTTACAAAATACGTATAGCCAACCGGTCCGTCAGGGAAACCGATAACAATCTGTAGGCACTGTGACTATTTATCCGGGCAAAGCTTCGCCCTACAATATCTTCTACATAGGAGTGCGTGCAGATCAACGACATCTTGCCCTTTATATGCCCAACTCCAACCAATGACGTCTTACACCAAGGTGAATAATGAACAGCCGATAGCTTCAACCAATAGCGTTTGAGGTCATTAGTAACACCCCCGATATAGTCAATAGCGCGGTATCGCAGGCCAATAGTGCCTTCCCCGATATATCTCTAATATGGTGGCGCTAGTAATGTTGCGCTGGCGTTGTAGTCTCGCCTCTCGCGTGTGTCGTAGCGCTACCGGACGTAGTCATTAACACCTGCCAAAAATACCGCTCAGTGCGCCAAAAGAAGTTTTCATTTCAAAAAACCTGTCTTCATAAACTTACAGTTTTATATATTACTAGCGGGCCCGGCAGACGTTGTCCCGCCCTGATTATAAAAAAAATCTTGACAAATTACACACCAAAACGTTCCTCATGAATCACTTTATTCACTGATGAAAACCGCATAAAAATCCGTTCAGTAGTTTTTGAGTTTATCGCGGACAGACAGACAGACGCGGTTGGGGACTTTGTTTTATACTATCTAATTTATCATTACATTAGCTCGGTTGGTTAACACAATAAATGCATTGTTGCTACTCAATGTAAGCCGAATGTAATTCGTATAATAATGGCTCCATCTCACAACATATTAAGATATCAATATGTTATCACCCACTGGCAACTATGTAACTACCAGAGAAATGTACGTGGCGCTGTACATCACAATATTAAACTAAAATTTAATGCCAATGTGAATTTGTTGTTATGCTTTCATGTCTTAATTACTCAATCGAATATCAGGAAATCCTGCATAAACGTTGTCATAGGTACAGGAAAGGACAATAAGGATCTTCAATCCAATACACATATACTATTCCCGAGGGAATGCGTGCGAAGACGTAGGCAAAAGTTAACTAGTTATAAGAAATTATTTTTCTTGTAAAACCGTGTTCTTCCAGGGAAGACACATATAAAATGGATAAACTTAAAAACCTTAGGCTTATGTAAATACAAATTTTAATCCAAATCATTAGAATCGTTATAGATATTTATATATATACAAGCATTGCTCGTTTATAGTTATAAGCAAGCTTTACGAATCCCAAATCAGGATCTTGGTAACACTAATATACGGGAATAAAATAAAAATATCCGGGTGTTTGCAATTGGCAATAGAAGCTAAGTTAAGGTAAATTAATTAAAACCATAGTATTGTTCGACAACAAAACTTCAGCGTGTTAATTTTACGATTAGCGCCAACTCGTGACATCAAAGAAAACCAGAAAATACGTTAACACTAGGATTAATAAGACATCCATATACATAATTCCACGTACCTTTTTGCGATACATTGTATTGCTGGGTTTAAATCCACCATGAACTAGAACACGACGACAACTTTCTATGTTGACATCAAATAACTTGGGACTCGCTTTCAAGAATGCTAGCAAGCGTTCCTTAAATGCCTCATCGACTACTTCAACTGCATTCCTAATCATTTTCAACCTTGCTTCTTTAATAAAATCTTCATTAGAAGGCTGCGAATTATCAACTATGAACTTGTTAAATTCTTCAGGACTCTCCTTTTTCAAGACTAAGGATAGTGTATGGAATTTTGCTATATTCTCTATAGCTGCAGATGCAAAATTCCAATCTAACCGTCCAAATCTATTGTATGAACGGTACCCTTTAGCCTCCAAGTCTTCTAATACAATTGCTTCGTCACCTGCTTCATTGTTACCTCCATAATATTCGGGAAATTCGAAAAAATTCTTCACGTTGTTCTTGTACTGCAATTCTTGATACATATCACTCAGTTTCGTATATACAAGAATTTCTCTTTTATACATTTGATTAAGTTTTAACGTACTTCTCAGCTGTTCTCCCTGCAATGCGACCTTCGCAAATAGTTTTATAGTTTTATTTGTATCTTTTACAATGACCGAATAAAGTTTCGATGTAAAATTACCACCTTTACTGGAAATTTCCTTGATTTCCATTGGCAGGTGTCCGAATTGTGAATTTAAGAGTGTTTTTTGTAAAGATAAAGCAACACCTTTTACGTTTGCCATGTTTAAGTATCCACTTATAATTGAAATTGCAGCTACACTTCTAAAGGTTATTCGTATAGATGCAGTTGTTTACACAAACTTGTAGTATTTTAATTACATTTTATTTAAATTGTTTATTAACTCGAATATTATTGGTTGATATGATGGAGAATTATTGATCTGGTTTAAAAATGCCCTTTTACCAAACACCTTTACATTATTTCTAATTTTATGAAGTACTAACAGACATTCAGTTTAATCTATGTTCAACGGTTATTGCAGCATATATCTAATGCATGGAGTTCCAAGACTAGTCTGTATTGTAACGATAACTATACTCTTAGGATTAGAACAAAGTAGTATGAGCACTGCTGCTCTGCGTACAAAAAAGTTTGATGATGGTACTTCGGCAGGCAAACATATATTTTACCATTTTAAATTGGTGATCAAAATTGCCTCCACAATTACGCCTCATTGATAGCAATATATTGGCTGATTACGTTGAAAGGGGCTCCTTAAACCTACACCCAAATCACAAGTCTCGGGAATTTCTCAGAGTTACTTTCGTTACAACGCAATGGACCCGGCACCCGCGCGGTCAATCCATGGAATGCTAAAAATTACGTATTTTAGATACAAGCCTGCACTATATTGTCTTTTTGGTCAAATTTGGAAGAACTCTCTACTGATGTACATTATACCGGGACTACTTATTAGTGTCACTCCCACATATGAAATAATGGCATCTCACATGGATTAAATTACGTACAAGAAATAACGTATTTCTATCACGTACAAGAAGACAATAAAGGCATCTGATAAAGCTTCAGTATTGTCTCATTTTTGACATTAATCACGGCCAACGATTTTTAATATACAAGTGCAAGGAATTACATCAACTGATATCGCATCGCATCATACAAACATATCTTACGTCGCTACTTTGTTTTCAGTAATAAGACCATCCAAAAAGCCTTAAATGAATTCTTTTAGGATCATATTATTTTTAATAAAATTATTTACAACAACTTTAAAATAAGCAGTATTTCACTTAGAAAAACATCTCTTTTATACTAGTAAAAAGAACTGTACTCATGAGTTAAGGAAAAATAGTATTTTCGTATGAAAGTTACATATAGTATATATAAATTTAATTTAAAAATAAATAATATAATTGCGAATTTTTTGTCTAAATATTTCTATGTATTTTAATATTCAGTACCGTAATCATAATCGTTACTTTCATTATATAAGTTTGATTTCATAAAAAAATATACTAGAAGTTATCACAGTTCAGTCAACTCTGGTTATAAGATTGTAGCGACGGGCGAGAGACGCTGTATCAGCATTTTCAGGCGTGAATGTAAGTTAGCGCGCAGCGCTCGCCAGTCGCTTACAGAGCAATCAATCAATCAAAAATACTTTATTGAGTTTAGGCCCTAATAAGGCACTTATGAACGTCAAAGACTACCACCGGTTCGGAAAACAACCCAGTCATCGAGAAGAACCGGCAAGAAACTCGATCGGGTACATTTTTTTAACATATATTTCCAATAAATCATACAATGCTTTTAGTGGATGCACAGAGAGGAGTCAATTCCAGACATCACTATCATTCACATACTGATCCACTCTATAACATCCTTTTAAAACTAAAACCCGTTTGACGTGGCGCTTAAATTTACAGTCCGGCAAATCGGTAACATGCTTTGAGACTTTATTGTAGAACCTAACACTATTACCTAAAATACTATTACTGGTTTTGCTAAGTCTCAAACATGGGGCCACCAGTTTATCACAGTTTCTAGTATTTAGATTATGCCGGTCTTTTACTAAATTCAGTTTTTCAAAGTTTTTAAGGAGCACCGCCCGGCATGTATTACTTTTTCTACTCCTGTGTAGGGGGACCATTGTATCACAGAATCATATTACAGTGCTTGTTACAGACTTGTGGGACATTTCATTTACAACAAAAATAACGTCACGCATTTTTTTACGTAAAGTATTAACTTCTACAATAAGATCCCAAAGCATATTACCGATTAGCGGAACACCATGTAAACTATGTAACATATAATACTAGTAGAGCTTACTGTACCGTGGGAAACCAACATTCCTAAAGACCACACAATCAAATTAAATAAATATTACGAACTAACAAACGAACTAAGTAAAAATGGCTATGTGGTTAAGTTATACGCGGTAGAAGTAGGAGCCAGAGGTATACCAGCAAAATCTCTCTACAACCTTCTAAAGGACCTTGGCCTGTCGAGAACTGCCGTAAGTTCTATTTTAGAACGAGTATCAAAGGCTGCACTAACAGGTTCCTACCAAATTTGGCTAGGCAGGGCGGGAAACTCGAGCAGTGAAGGTGAGCGTTGATGCGCATCTCAAAGGAGGCCTCCTTAAACCTACACCTGGGTCGCAATTCCTGGGAACTGCTCTGAGTTTCTCCCTCTGTCACACGATGGACCCGGCACCCGCACGGTGAATCCATGGAAGGCTAAGAAGTTCGTCTCTAATGTCAAAAGAATAACCTTTGTTATAGAGTGGATTATTAAGTGAACAATAGTGATGTCTGGAATTGACACTCTCTGTTCGTCCGCTAAACATATCTGTGACAACAATGACTTGTATAATAAGTAAAATATATGAAAACGAGAAAGATAAATCAGATCGGGTTCCTTGTCGGCTCTTCTTGTTTTGTTAGTAGTTTTATGAGCCGCTGGTGACGTTTTAATTTTTTTAAACGTACTATCACTGAATAAAATATTTTAGATTATGATTATGGACATAACCAAATTAATATTATTAAGTTCTTTGCAATATGTACCCTGAAATCGTGATACAAATGAGTTACTATTCTATCAAATCTTTATCATTAGTTGCTGTTAAAATTCTCTGTTTTAAGATAGATCGATTTAAGAATCGATTTATCCACGTTCTCATTATTTCTAAACTGTATATATTTGATTTGACCATTTCATTTTATAAATAATATATTCATAATTTTGAAATCATTGTGTATGATGACCTTATTTCACTCTTCGTGAAAGGCGTCAAATGCTTCAATATTTCCACGTATTGTATGAATATGCAATTAATAATGAATCATTACATTATGTGTTCTGCAATGATTTTATAACTAAACAGCTGTAGATATGTCATAAGCGATTCGATAACGCCTTGTTAAAACTTGGCTAGCTAGCAAACGTGATCTAGCCCCGTCAATCCGCCCGTATCTAAGCAATATTTACTATTTCTTTTTCACCATCGATATTGAAAATATGCCATCTTACTTCCACATTTTATTTAACCCCTTAACGCATAAGAATCCATTTATGGCTTCCAAAGTTATTTTTTTTTTATACTTCAACAAACTATTTATTTATAGTAAAATAAATTGCTACATAAGAATTGATTCTTTGCGAAATGAATCGTATATTTTTTGTCGGTGATATGTCGTCAGAGCCAAAAATATTTGGTGTTATTTCGTAGCCTGGCCGACAAGTAAAGTGTACGTCTGAGTGTAACTTTGATCAGTATAAAAACAAAGGTAATAAAGTAATTGAGATCTTCAATAAAAACTGTTATTTATCCTTTGAATTATCGACTACAAAAACGGTAAGTTGTTTTTATAAATAGTTTTATTTTTGACCCGTTTTTTACAAACTCCAAATATGGCTTGGTATGCATTCCCGTCAAAATACTGCTCATCAAATACGGCTGTTCCCGGCACTCAGGTGGCTTTATTTGCTTTTCAGAAATTAACCCTGCACGCTTTTATGGTGTTCACGTAAATACTATAGTAGGTGATGATTTTTTGAGTGAAAATGACCTTGCTTCCAATTCTAGAATACGAACCTCCCACTTTTCGTTCACTTAAAAAGAAGTATGTTGTCATACAAGCCTGACTCCGATATATCCGGTGATGATACACCTTTACTGAACTTTCAAGCTGCAAAAGCGAGTGGTAAAAAAGTAAAAACGGATCCGGTTGTATGGAAAAACGAAAAAATGGAGTCTTATTTCCGAAGAAAATTTCAAATTGCACAGGCAATACTAATTTGCTGGAAGAAAGAAAACAGTAAGACGGAACGTTGCCTCTAGGCAGTGTGAGACTCAAACGTGTACCAAACTCGAATATGCCACCTGAGAAAGGATTGAAAAAGAGAGGACAAGATAGTTTCGAAGAAAAGAAAGCGGTCATAGAAGGTGTCAAGTTATCATTGATATCATGATTTGATAACAAGACATAAGATAAACATTCTGCTCAAAGTTACACAAAATGTTGCGTGTTCGTGCGCTTTAATGGTAAGCACAACTGCTTTAGATTTTCAGAAAAAGTAACAGCTATGCATACAAAGCCAAGTATGGCATACTTGATTTTCACTAGAATGCATACGAGTCCAGATATGGTTCTTTCATTTATTTTCATGAATATTAATTGAAAAAAAAACAATTGTCTGATTTATGTTCAATAAAGATAAATAAACACGTATGTACAAAAAAAAAATTAACATCCTTAATAATTCATGCAGTAAGGGGTCAAGATAGTGTGGCGTAGAATATTAAATTACGTATGTGTGCGTTATCGTGCCATTTGTTTTGTCAAAATATCATGTAGGTAACTTATTTACACCTTTTTGGTTATAATATCATTAGTGTTATATATACTTTGCCTCAAACTGGATTTGAACCCTTTTATCAAATCATTAATAAATGTTGTACTACAATCTTGTATGTATTAATCATCCTAAACCCCGGCAGGTACCAACGAATTTTTCGGAATTACTAATTTCAATTGGTAACGCTATTGGCTGACGGCGAAGGAAGACGTCGTGAGGAAACCTGAACCTGAGAAATGTTCTTGTAAGAAGAAATAAATTGTTTATTGTTGGAACAACCATACGATTACCTTACCTTGTAGTATTACTGTATTTGGGAAACCATAGAAGTGTGGATTTCTCCGAGTTTTAAATCGCTAATACGTCGTGGGCTGACGTGGTGATTATGCCTATACCTGCATATACGATTATGCCTATATCTGCATATACTGTATAGTGTATAGGGTGTAGTGGATACTGTATAGTAGGTATCTGCAGGTTGATGATAATGATAAATCATTCTAATATGAGAAATCTAAATTAGTGCCGTAGATAGATTTAAAGGCGCTCGCAATCAAGATTGTTTGGTGGTTCTTACTCAAAATCAAAAATTCTGTATTCAATTTAGGCCCTGATAAGGCAGGCATGAGCGTCAAAACCACCACAGATTCGGAAAACAGCCAAATCATCGAGAAGAACCGGCAAGAACGTCGATCGGGTTTATTTTTCATAATACATAACATAGCTCAACATATATTTATAGATATATTACAGTTACATTCGTTTTTGGTGGATGTACAGAGAGAAGCGTCATTTCCAGATGTCCCCATCGTTCATATATCGATCCACCCTATAACAGCCTTTATGTATTAAGACCCGCTTAACACGGCACTTGAACTTACTATGTGGCAAATCGGTAATGTGCTTTGTTACTTTATTATAAATCTAACACTATTACGTAAAAAAAATGTTACTGGTCTTAGTGAGCCTGAAACGTAAAGTGACCAGTTTGTTATTATTATAGTATTGTGATTATGCCGGTCTTTTACTAAATCCAGATTATCTAAGTTTTTGCGGACATATATTAATTTATTAATTAACTAGCGGGCCCGGCAGACGTTGTCCCGCCCTGATTATGAAAAAAATCCTTGACAAATTATATACTAAAACGTTCCTCATCAATCACTCTATCCACCGGTGAAAACCGCATGAAAATCCGTTCGGTAGTTTTTGAGTGTTTATCGCGAACAGACAGACAGACAGACGCGGTAGGAGACTTTGTTTTATACTATGTAATGATATGATCGTTATTTTTACATTTTCATTATTATTTCGACTCTCATATTACTAATAACCTGACGTTGCCGGTAACATTACAAAATATCATGGTGAAATAGCATGGTGGCAAAGTATTTTCCAAGCCTGCCTGGCTATCTACCAATCTCCAGTTGAAAATCTGTCGACAAGCATCAACAGGTATGTTTTTTTTTCTGCAGACTCTTAGTCGGCACCTTTTTTCTACTTTCGTTGATTTTAGTAATCAAATCGAAAATCTTTTTAAATGCAGTGCAGTTTAACTATTACACTTAATTGTTGTTATTTTATTTATCACAACATATTATAAAACGAAGTCCATTAAAAAAAAACAAAAGATTTTTTTTTAATAAAACTTTTTTTAAAGTCTTGTGCCAAGTCAGTCTGTCTATTGGCAATAAACTCAAAAACTACTAAACAGATTTTGACGCAGGTTTCACCAGTAGATAAAGTAATTTATGGGGAAGGTTTAGGTATATAATTTACTAGCCGACCCATGCCCACTTCGTTGGGCGGTAATAGGCATTATCAAGCTACAACTTTTCTCTAGAAGTCAATCATATATATCTCATAATTAAGGCAGCGTTCGTAAGAAACGTTTTCGTTCGACCATATTTCTCCGACTCCCTAGATATTACGCCCTACAACCTCACAAACTTTACCTCTTTATTATATTAGTATAGATTATAGTTAGTTAAAAGCTTCTGCGCGCGACTTCGTTTTATCGTCGCGAGTTATCTAGGGCTAAGACGCAGCGGAAGCTCTCAAAAGGAAAAAATACCCCGATTTTAAAACATTTTTCATTGTTGCTCCGTTCCTATTAGTGTTAGCGTGATGATATGTAGCCTATGACACTCATAAATACCGTTGCTTTCAAAATCGGTTTAGTAGTTCCTGATATTACCCCCTACAACGTCACAAACTCACAAACTACCTCTTTATAATATTAGCATATAGATTATAGCCCCTGCCCGCGACTTCGTCCGCGTAATAATATCTACTACTCTGGGGTAACGCTGCCACACAGCAGAAGCTCTCAAAAAAAAAACATCTCGATTTTGAAACATTTTTCATCTGTGCTCCGCTCCTATTGGCTTTAGCGTGATGATATATAGCCTATAACCATTCTCGATGAATGAGCTATATAACACTGAAATAATTATTCAAATCGGACCAGTAGTTCCTGAGATTACCCCTTACAACACCACAACGTCACAAACTCACAAACTCACAACGTTACAAACTTTACCTCTTTATAATATTAGTATAGATTTATCATTAAACAAAGTCACAAACAACAAAAACAAAGTCCTCTACCGCGTCTGTCTGTCTGTCTGTTCGCGATAAACTCAAAAACTAATAAACGGATTTTCATACGGATTTCACCAGTGGGTAGAGTGATTTATGAGGAACGTTTTGATATATAATTTATCAAAGATTTTTTAATAACCAGGGCGGGATAACGTCTGCCGTGCCCGCTAGTAATTTATAAAGATATTTTTTTTCATTATCAGTGCGGGACAACGTCCGTCAGGACCGCTAGTTTTATTTATGAGTAAGCATCGGACTATTAATTGAGATTATAGTCCTTATTGCGGCTTCATTATCATCTTTTGTGGTCATTTTTAAGTTGTAATCCACAATGTCTCACGCCGCGCCGGAGCGTCCACGGCTCGATGGATGAACCTACAAATTGCGTCGTCAGCTACTGTCCTTCAAGAGTGGCGTGCTTACCATCTTAAATCACATCGCCATTTAATATCAAATGAGTTTGTGGTCAAAAGCTAAAACCAATAAGGTAATTTAAAAAATCACACCGATACAGCGGTAACTCACTTAAATATAACGACGACAGAAGTTCATTTTGGCTTCTCAGAACCAGGACATAGGAAGAGTCTACTATTGAATCGTGCGGACTTGAATCATTTTCTCGCTTGAATCTAAATTAAAGTGTTGTTTCCAATTTCAACAACTCCCCTAAAATTAACTCAGAAGTTTTATGTATATTATAGTTTTTAAAAATTTATATATAAATGATATTTTGTGTCACTTGTGTTCCTTGTATTATAATGTAACACGTTAATGGACTATATGTGTGTTTTAGTAAACTTTAATTTTGATTGTAATTAATAATTTTAGTTCAATTTGATACAAGCGTATAGAACTGAGTACTAGGTTATGAAGGAATGGGTGAAGATTTCATGTGACAGAAATAGGAATGTCATGATGGATAAGTAGAAGGGATAAGATTAGGAATCAGTATATTAAGGATAATAGGATATAAAAATAATATAAATTAAAAAAATAGGAGGATAAGAGGATGCTTGAAGTTTATAAGAAATAGATTTTTATATATTACTAGCGGGCCCGACAAACGTTGTCCCGCCCTGATTATAAAAAAAAACCTGGACAAATTATATACCAAAACGTTCCTTGTGCATCACTTTATCCATTGGTGAAAGCCGTATAAAGATCCGTTCCGTAGTTTTTAGTGTATCGCGAACAGACAGACAGACAGACGCGGTAGGGGACTTTATTTTATAATGTGTATTGATAGTGATACAGTGATATATGTATTACGAATATGTTATGGACTAAATTGAAATGAATCAAAGTTAATTCAAATTATTTTATTTTTACGTTATTTTAATTACAGATAATAATTATCTTGCATAACTTTACACACAAAATTATAGATAGTGCTAAACTATTTACGTTTTATAAGTTTAATATTCTGAAATATTACAGTGAAGAATATAGATGGTGAGTAAAGTATTTATACATTTGGTGACGCACGTAGGCACCAAACCGAAACACTTTACTGGTTTGCCCTTAAATTATGTTGACCAATTTTGTTCGGGTTAATTTTTTTTTATAATTGTCATACCTCCTAAATATAAGTTGTGTAGATCTACATAAGTTTTAATGTATTATAAACAATTCAAGTAGAAAGAACTGTATGCCAGAGTAAAAAAATAGCAAATATAACAATTTATTTCTGAATTTCAAGAGAGGCACGATGCAGTACTCGCTCCAGCGCTATCCCACCCCACTAGCTTAACGACGCGAGGACTTACGTTTGCAGATCCCATGGCAGAGATTACGCTAATAGAGAGGTCGCCTCAAAAGAGATCGTGTGATACCAGCAGATCATTCTAAGTACCACCGGCTTCTGTTCGGATTACGTAGAGCGATGATATTATGGGTCCTCCAGTCCATAGCATAAATGCTCCCTAAAAGTCCATGGACCGCACGATCCCCAAGTATTAAAAATAATATAAAGTTTATTAATCTACAAATGTATATCTTAATCAATTTAACTTTACATCTATACTAATATTATAGAGCTGGAGGGTTTGTTTGTTTGTTCGTTTGATTGAACGCACTAATCTTAGGAATTACTGGTCCGATTTGAAAAATTGTTTCAGTGTTAGATAGCTAATTTATCCTGAAAGGCGATATATCATCACGCTAAGACCAATAGTAGCGGAGCACCAATGGAGAATGTTTCAAAATTGTTTTTTTTTCTTTTGAGAACTTCCGTTGCGTGTTAGTTAGCCCAAAGTAATTATTCCATGCAGACCAAGTCACAGGCAGAAGCTAGTATATGACGTGATGATATTTGAGTTTGTTTGACTTTTTGAATATTCTCAATTTTTGTGTTTTCTGTTTTTTTGAAATCATTAATTAATCCTAATAATAATCAAAGATATTATAGTAATTCCAATATAACATGCAGTTATTACAAAAATCACGAATATAACATAAGTGAATGCTAATGACGTGACAACTGAAATATAAAGATAATAACTCGTTGTATTCCTGAAATTCGACACAATCCAGTTCACATACACCAAGTTCTATCAACATTAGAAATAACAGTCAACCCAATGTGTATGCTATACAAGTACAACATTATAAAGATAATTTAAAGCAAAGTTTCGGTTTAGTGACACTGAAACCTCATAATAAATATATTGACGTGAATAAATATATATTTTTCTAAGCCAAGTGCTTTTAAATTATATATAATCAGTCGCACACAGAAACGTCTTACGCCTGGGCTGCTTACACTGGAAACAAAGGCTGCTCTGTTCGACCGGCGAGGAAGAAAGTTAGCGAATGTGGCCCACACCTATGCATCGGATACAACTCATGAGATTGTCCTCCAAAATGAGAATCTGGGTCATGCATTAGCCCACAAGAAGACATCTACCTTCCACAAACAGCTTAACAAAAGTGATCGCATGGGACATGTAACAACCCATGCTACTATGATGTGTAGGTACGTTGTCGGCCTTTGTTAAGGCTGCGACACACTGAATCTGTGCAAAATCACCGCCAGGACCTCATCCCTGGTGAATGTTGAGAATTTAATACAATTGGTACAATAACGACGTCCATCAATGGCACCTGGACATACAGTGCTAGCTAATCGGCCGGCTCGGAGCCTCATACGCCAGTGATGTCTAAAACACTAACTCCTGACGCAATCGTCAAATGGAGAGGTTCTCTGTACCTAGACTGGGCCGGTTTTCACCACACCCCTTCTTTAAGCCTACAAGTAAAACAGAAGAAGAATACTTATTTCTCAAAACTACATTAACTTGCTACATTTGGAAATGTGAAATATGTTGAATATATTCATTTGCAATATTAAAATATCTATTAATGTTTTCATTGCGATTATAAACAGGTACGAACGGTTAGTGCTAGAAAAACCTGTTACATATATAGAACATGTCGTCACGTTTTTTTTTTTTTTTATAGCGTGTCGGGTCCACGCTGTTCTATGCTCCTCTGACGTGGTGATCAGAGACTTTGTTATACCTTGCTCTTTTTATGCTTCATTTTTGTTTTATTACTGTTAGGTTTTTTTCCATTTGCTTCTTCTTGTACACTTTTTACGCCAACTTCGACTCTGCCATGTTTATCCTTCAGATTTCTTTTATTAGGGTATTTTAATTTGTTTCATTGGTATAAGTTAGCACTTACTTTATGTAGTTCCACATCTTATATCTTACTATTTTTATCTATTTTGAATTATTCCATTTTTTACAGACTCTAATTATTAGTTTACAAAAGTATTTAAATTTCTCTATATTATTTTTATTGTTCATTATTGTTTGTATTTTGTCTTTGTTCAGTGTTATTCCTATTTCCTGTTCCAAGTCAAACCGCTTCCTCGCAAATACTGTACATTCCACTATTAGATGTAAAGCCGTCTGATTTATTCCGTCGTCACACACGCAGCCCGGGTAGGTCTTACATTTGAAGCGGTGCAAGTAATCTCCAAACGCTCCATGTCCCGTTATTATTTGGATGATGTCCGGCTCTAGATGATATTTCCGGAGTGTTCTGTATGCTATTGCTGCGTTTGGGAAAAAGATCTTTGTTGTTTCCGCCTTGTTATCTGTTGTATACCGTTCGTTCCATACTTCTACTGTATGTTGTCTCGTCTTGTTCCTTAAGAACGAGATCGGACACCTATCGTAGTGAGCTTTTGACTTCAGGTATAACGCGGCTTCTTTTGCTAGTTCATCTGCCCGTTCATTACCCTGTGTTCCTGCGTGAGCTTTGATCCAATATAATTCGACTTCTTTTCCATCTTTCCTCTGTTCCATAATGGTTTTGCGGGTCAGGAAGACTATGGGATGGTAACAATCTGGATTTTTCAGAGCTTCCAATGCAGATTGGGAGTCACTGTAGATGTTAATTTTTTGATGTCTTTCTGTAGTTTTGATCGCTCTGTTAATTGCATAAAGTTCTGCCTGATAAACAGTGCAGAATCGTTCCAGTCTAAATTTCTTCTTTTCTATTTCCTTTCCACCCTTCCACACAGAGTAGGCTGCTCCCACTCTTTCTTGAATTTTGCTTCCGTCCGTGTAGATGCATACCTCGTCCTTTCCTATCTTTTCCTCTATTTCATTTTGTTCCCTTATTGTACCATATTTTATTTCTACTTGTTTGGCGGGGTGTAATGCCTCAAGGTGGTTTATTTTGGATTCTATTATCCTGTCTCCTATAAACTCGTCCACTGGCTTGCCTCTTTTGAACTCGTAGATCCTTGCCGCCTCCCTTATTCTCAAGTCCAAGGGGAGTAGTCCTGCTAGCAGCATTGCCGCATTCAACGAGACAGTTTTATATGTTCGTGCAATTTTTTGGCAAAAGCCTCGCTGTATCGCGTTTAACTGTTTCCTCGTCTTAAGCTTTTCTGCCTCCTCATACCATACTCCCGCTGCGTATGATGTTATAGGCTCGATCACCACCGTATAGATGGTTTTAATGATCTCAGGATTTAACCCCCATGATATGTTTGCTGTTCTCGCGACCTGTTTATAGATATTTGTTGCTTTTCTGCATGTATTCGTTATATGTTTATTAAAATTAATTTTGTTATCAATTGTTATGCCTAATATTTTTATATTATCTACTATTTTTATTTTTACTCCCCCCATTTGAATATGTGGATTATCCCACTTCAGTTTCTTTGTTATTTATTAGGAGCGAATTATAGCTTATTACTGTGTCCCCATTTGTCTATATAATCTAATATTTGGTTCGCTTCTAATTCTATTTTTAACATTTCCTTTCCCGAGAACAGCAAAACTATATCGTCTGCAAAGGCTTGGCTATAGATTCCACGTTCCGACAATCCGACCAGTAGTGGGTTTAGCAAGATATTCCAGAATAGTGGGCCGCTTATCGAGCCTTGAACACAGCCTTTGCTGGTTTTCTTGACATATGACTCTCCTGCGTACCGCACTGTTACCTCCCTTTGTTCAAGATAGTTGTTCACTAGCCTCCTCAGATTAATCGGGCATCCGTTTCCCATTAGTTGACATTCCAGTGCAGGCCACCACGCGCAGTCGAATGCCCCCTCTATGTCCAATGACACCATGAGGTTCATTTTCTTTTCTCTCAGGTAGGATTTTATTTGTGTCATCAAATCATAGAGGGAGTCCTCCGTACTGCGCTGTGGTGTAAAACCGTATTGTCTTGGACTCAATTTCGGAGCCATATTCCATCTAATTCTTTTTATTACCATCTTTTCTAGGATCTTACCCATCACCGACAGAAGTCCGACTGGTCTGTAAGATCTAGGATTACTATAATCGCTTTTACCGGGCTTCCTTAGGGTAACTATTTCTGCTTTTTTCCACTGTTCTGGAAAATATGCCTTTTCTAAACATTTATTTATTATCATGTCGTCACGCTAGCGCACACACAAGAAAAACAACTAAATCCAAAACACGATAAATCTCAAAGAATGAATATAACATAGCTTTCACTGTATTCGGCCAAACAATTTGTATTTGTTCCAAACGATTTTTTCCCATCTCCCGTTCATATTGTGAACAAGAGTGTATCCTAATGAAAAATCCCACATTTTATAGATGGTCGTTTCCGTTAATGGAATGTTAATTTTTTTGACGCAAATACTCTGTCTTTTTTATAGATACATTTCTTTATCGAACTGATACTACACAGCTCCTATCAACAATTTGCGGAATTTTACCCTTAAAAGACAAGTCGTTTGATCTGTAATATCGCGATCAACGTCGTTATCACGTAGGAGATGAAACTAAGTAGAGAGCTTAACTGAAGTGGTAAGACCTCCGCCAGCGTGTAAACGTAGGGACGAGTTTGCATCAGTTGGTACAACGCCTGTATCTCATTGCGTTCCCGTTCATCTGAAATAGTTAATTACATTTAAAACAAAATTCGTACTATCGCAGTCAATTATCTTTATTGAAGGCCATTACCGATGTTATGAAGTATATAAATATGTCAATTTTCAAAGTTAGCGAATTCAGACAATTTCTATTTCAAAAACTGTTTAGGTGTAACAAAATGGTCGCGACTTTTATAGAACCCTCCAAAGAGCTTTTATGACAGAATACATGTTGCATGTTTTTATTTCTTATTCATTTTAATTTTTACACATTTACCGCTGTGGTAATAGAACGCAAAATAACATTTAAAATAATAAAAGACACCAGAAAAGGGCAGACTAAAATCTCACTTACAACTATATTATACGAAACTATATATTCTCGTGAAGTATTAATTGAATTAAACTTAGGAAAAATGTAATGATGTAACGAGATATTTTCCAAAATATTAACATATTAATTATTATAATCGAACGTATATAAACAGTGAAATATTAATTTTTTCACTAGAGTTAAAAGCAATAGGGCTGAAATTATCAATACGTTTTAAGTATATAAAAATGCTAAAGAATTTATATACAGTTGACCGATGGAATAAATATAATATAATTAAAAGAAAAAAAAAACTCACTATTGCAATAGATCCGCTTGTCAATAACAGTAACCATAATCTTCTGTAAATTATCTTTGACCAAATCAGACAGAATAGCTGACACAATGATCATTTGAAATTCCAAAATGTACTCTAGGCTTATGCGTGCGAAAGATACGATCATACCATTGAGTGACTGGAAAGAAAAACATAAAACGTGATATAAGAATATTGATAGGTATGATAATGTTGATGCTGAGAGCTACAATTAACAGACTAGAACCCTATGAAACATGTCATCGATTTTCATAATCTCTACGTCAGATATCCATTGATGAAGGATATCAACTGTAATAAGAAACAAACATAGTAAGGTTTAAAATCTATAGCAAAAGTTTAGTAGCAGAGTAATTCTGGTGTTTAGAGATTTGTAACAAAGTTTAAATTGTGTGTATGTAGGATCCAAAAGTCTTTGAATTTCTCATTTTGATATGTCTTTTCGGGAATCGCTTGCTTTCTATAAATCTTTTTTGATATCCGCACAGGAATTCATATATTTAGTAGTAGGCCCTGGACATTATTGAAGAAACTAGATTGCAGGTGGTAGAGCCACGCTGAAACTATTACTGGTTTTAGTATAAATGGGTCGGCTCGTCCGGGGTAGTACCACCCTCTCATAGAAAACCAACGTGAAGTAACAGTGCTTGCATTATTGCATTTCGTTCGGTCGGTGAGAGCGCCGGAGACCCAACTCCTCTCTCTCCCCTTCCCCTCCTCCCACTCCCTATCCTATCCCGCTCCCCCAAACACAGGCTGGCAACGCACTTGCGACTCCTCTGGTGTTGCTAATGTCCATGGATGGCAGTGATCACTTAACATCAGGTGACCCGCCTGTTCGTTTGCCTCCTACGACATATAAAAAAAAACTATTGATTTCAATCACAGAATGGATACTTATGATTAGATGACTATTTTGAACACTTCAAGAATGATAAAATTAAATTTATTTCTAACACTCGTTATACATAGTGATCTGAACGGAACCTGACATCAATTATATTATTATCGATTAGTCTGTTAATTAATTTGAAACTATAAGTCTGTACTCAAGTGCCCTCAGGTTTTTTTTAAATGTTGAGGTACCATGGACTAATGAAGTTTTCATTACTTCTACAGATTTGTTAACGAAATAATAATGAAAAATAGTTACTACCACTAAACTGTTTGGAACATGTACTCCGTCGAAATTCGGATTAAGCAAAGTCTCATCTATTTAGTTTTTCCTATTTCTTTATTTATTATATTCCAGAAAATCTTCGTCTTCATTCTACACTCAAGAACACAAAGAAAATGCTTTTTCACATCAATTTCGGCAGTGTATATACTAAAGAGTGGAACGTACTATGCGTTCATTTATACCTACGGGTATTTAATAGGCCAGGTAGTTCCACAATATAATACGTGCATTGAAACCAAGGATAGATTTTAAAACGTACTTACTTCTTGAATATCAGACAGTACTAAGAAAAGTTCAGTGAACATCGCCAGCAACGAGTAGCTCAATAGAGTAGTACCCTGTAAATATTAGAGTCAAAATAAAAATATTACGAGACTTATTCAAAAGTATTGCCATTGCATCCGCGACTTTGGACGCGTTTGTTATTATTTATTGGTTTTATTATTATTTGAGTTATACGAAATCAAAGAAGGCAGAGTAGGGAGGTGGTACAAAACGGAATATATACATATGGTAATTTTTTTAAAGTTTTTCATATTAACCGTTTTAAATGCATTTTTGGCAGGATCTTGGAATATCATGTAGTGAATTTAATATTTTATTCATATTCTTGTATCACTTGGCTGTATATTTTGTAATATTGGTGGTGTTTTTAATATACACCGTCTCTTACATACAATTAAAATGTGACAGTTTCTTTTATAATCAACAAAGTGTTGGTTAAATCTACTTTTCAGATTTTTATTTTACACTGACACACTTTTTCCATTCGTTATTTTCTCATGTAAAAATTACTCAACGCATTTTGGTAAAGGTATACAGTAAAATAGCTATATTAAAATGGGTAGCGTAAAAATATTGTCTATTATCAGCCAAACAAGCTTGGAATTTATACTACTTTAGATATTTATACAAACCAATAAAGTTATATATATATATATTTACCGTTAGTTTGATAAAAAGGTCCGTCTTCTTCATAGTGTTCATTATAGTCTCATACATCTGAACGTATCTCCTTGGTTGGAATCTACGTCGCGGTGTATTATCGAAGCCGTTTGTTTCCAAATGATCTCGCAGAATCTTCACTCGGCAGTAAAATAATAAAAAAATCAACATAATCGGTAACATTCCTATTTGTATGGTAAATGTGGATATAATGTAAAGGATTACGATGATTCTGTTAAATGCTTCGAACTCAACGCAATACAGGAACGCTACGAATATCGTTTCTACGAGGAGAACAATTGGGATCAATTTACTAACAATGCGATTCAAGGATATAAATTTCTTTGAAATAGGTGTTCCATCGATATGGGGCATGTATTTATAATAATCTATAAGAGGTTTATTTTTAAATGTTAAAGATAGTAGAACTGCTGATGCATATTGAAAATAACATATGCTTATAAAATGCCAAGGAAATATACGCATCCCATTATAATAGATCGCAGTGTTAACACCAAACAGGAGTAGACAGTACAGTTTAGCCAGTAAACGAATCCTGTACGAAGGATGAAGGTCATGATAATATCCAAAAAGCAAACAAAAGTACAACAAAGGTTTTATCTCACAAACTGTTCTCTCTGGCATATTGGCTATTCGATTTTACGTCGTCACGAGGTGAAGATCCGTGGACTAGTGAAGAAAAGCGCATGTCAATAAGTTAGGGTTCAACAAAACTTTTATTATAGAAGCAAACCTTGTCTTCGGTTGTACTTGCGCTTTGTAACATCAAAACATGCTCCAGAAGTAAGTTCCAATTACGAAGTAACTTTTATTATATTTTATGTGTATTGAAACGATTTTTTATTTATATACTTGTGTATTCATAGTTAGTGCCTGCGATTACATCTTCGTGAAAATGATTGCTCTTTCTGAACTAATTAAGGGTTGTGTTTTATTTTTTTTTATATCTATTTTATGGAACTTGCCGATTTAAAGTTATTTCTGTTAAATATTATCACTACTTCTTAGCAGATATATATAGATATATATACACACATCAAAAAAATCTAAGCAACATGCGTGATATTACAAATTTTACCATTTATATTAATTAATTTCTAAGTATTTACTCAAACAAAGTGCGTAGGTAAGTAAACTTTTTTGTTATTGATGACATACTGGCTGGTTGTAAAAAAAATTTGATTATGTTTTATTTTTTCATAAAATTCAAATGACTGCGAATTTGTTTGAATTTAAGTGCGTTTTAATTGCTACGTTTAGTCTTGATTTTATAATTTTACCAACCATTTAAATAAAGTTAGCGACAAAATTGAATTGTTAGATATTCTTTACGTCATGAAGCGACGTCATTTGATGGCAGATGAAATGCAAAGAGCTGTAGGGATGTTGCAAGCGGGAAGTAATCAATCTCAGGTATCTCGACATTTTGGCATTCATAGAAGTGTTATTTGTCGTCTTTGGCAGCGTTACAATAATACAGGAGAACCCGCTGAACAGTATCCAGGCCGTAAAACGAGTACAACCACTCGGCAAGACCGGTACATACAACTGACTGCAAGACGCCAACCGATGTTAACCGCTCGAGAGATAAGTTTGAGGCTACAAATTTCAAGTGGTGTTGATGTAAGTCCTCAAACTGTGCGAAATCGACTGCATGAGTACGGCCTACGAGCTCGACGCCCAATCAGGTGCCCACCGATACGTCACGGGAATCGCGCTCGTCGATATGAATGGTGTAGAGAACGCATAACATGGACCCAGGAACAATGGGATAAAATTATGTTTTCCGATGAGTCGCGATTCGGGTTTAAGCCTGATGCAAGAAGGGTGCGAGTGTATCGTCGGCCCGGAAATACTGAAAGGCTCAGGTGCGTTCAGGAAGTTCATCCATAAAGCGGCTCAACAGTTATGTTATGGGCGGGTATTATGAAGAACAGGCGAACTGAGCTCGTTTTTGTAAATGGAAACATGAATGCTGAAAATTACATTGAGGATATTCTCAGACCTTATGTCTACCCATTTGCACAAACCTTTGGCTCCGATTTTAGGTTAATGCATGACAATGCGCGTTCACATACAGCTCGGCGAACCAGTGAATACTTTGCAACGGAGAACATCCGGGTATTGCCCTGGCCTGCACAATCGCCAAATCTCAACCCCATCGAGCACGCATGGGACATGCTCCAGAGACGTGTTTTGAAGGACTTGGACGGAGCGAAAACAACCCAACAGCTGAAGGATTTGATACAATTCCATTGGGAGCGAATACCGCAAGATGACATAAACAGTCTCATTAATTCAATGAATAATCGTTGCCGACAGGTTCTGAATAGCAGAGGAGCCCATACTTTGTATTAAATTGTTCTATTCTTTCACAATAAATGCATTTTCTTTAGAAATTTAATTTTGTAAGAAAAAAGTTTAGTTTCTTATGTATCTTAGTTTCTACGGTATATTCTAATATTGTTCATTTCTATTATTAAAAGAACTTATAAAGACAACAGCTGTTATTTTTACATCATAGAACCCTAAAGATATTATTTTAAAAATAAAATACAACGTTATAATGTGAAGAACCATCCTAAAATTTAAATTAGTACATGTTGCTTAGACTTTTTTGATGAGTGTATATTCAGTTATGCCGTTACGTGTACCGTGGTACATGAGAGCCGATTATATCCAAGTTTATCGTATTACCCTCTCAAAGAGCTCATCATCATCATCTCATTTGACAGCTGTAATTGTGGTCCAACGCTAAAATTTATTAAGTATAAAACAGAACACCTTAACTTTGCATGTGCATACATTGTAATGTGAATGAATGCATTAATTAATCACAGTGTAACAAACATTAGCAAGCATTTATAAAACTGTTGAACTGAACTAGTGGAATTCTTATAGACGCTCTTTACCAACTGCAACTGTTCTTAGGTGTATACCTGATTTTTTCTGTCATATAGAGATTGATATCAAAACAATTCTAATAACCAAGCAACTTTGGTTATTTTATACTTGAGTGGCTAAATAATTGTTATATTTCACAATCATTTGAATTGCCACTAAATCATTAGAATGTCGATAACATGGCGAATATGCCCCTTTGGATTGCGACCATCATTACTCACAATTATGGCATGTTTAAGCGCATCGCGTTCTGGGAGCAGTGCGATCAACCGGTGTGTATGCAGAGTAATAAATCCTTCACAGGATCTCTTTTTCCCAATTTATCGCGTTTTGGTATCAGCCAGTATTTCTAGCTTGTCTTGTCTTGTCTAATAGACTTGTAGGCTGATCTCACACTGATGACTGAAGATGATTTATAGATCTCCTAGTGTCATGTATTGTCATGCTAAAATAAAAATAAAATCTACGGAACCTCGCTTAAAATCAATTTTCTTATCATATCGAAAGCTAACATATTTAGAATACCTTACATTGTGAGATAAACAGTTACAAAGTAAACATCTAAATGTCACCTTAAAATAAATTTCAATGTTAGATTATATTTATAATGTCACGTAGATACTTTGTTTGGAAGTTCTCCCAGAGTAATCTATATTAACAATTAAATGTACTACAATAATAGTGAACTGAAAAGATTCACCCAATAATGGACACAAATTACTGGGTAAATTAATAATTAAAAATATTTTAAATTATCATTTAAATATATGGTTGTGATATCTGACAAGAGGTATTACAGCGTCGTAATGCATAGAAACAATCAAACTGCATGAGCACTTATAACCAATCATAACTAATGCGACAGGTCGTACCATACAGTACTAATAAGTATCAGAAAACTTGGAATATTTTTATAGCTTATATCACAATTTAGATATCAAGCTTACTTATCCTGAAAGTTTTTGATTATCTTTTCTGAACTGTATAATCAGGTATAAACAATTTTTTAAATTAAATTGTTATTATCAGCTTCCATGGAAAACCCAATGACATGTAACTCAGTAATACTTTCAACAGTTGTGTAATTCGCTATCTTTGGAGATCAGTTCTGATAAGTAAACAGAAAGGCAGACAAAAATTTTGAAAATCGTGTCTGGCTTAGTCATATAATCACAGGAATTTGGAATAAAACTCTTTGTTTCGATATTACAAACACCTTAGTTGTTATCTATTGCATAGTTATGTATTTGGAAGTAACACTAACTAATTAGTTGTTTATTTATATCACTTAAAATTGAAAGAAAACGTGTTTGGTTTACAGTAACGTGAAATTTAAATAACCATACAAACTTAGAAGGAGGCCTTTGTTTCGTTATTACAAAAGACACTTTAATATTAATACTATTCAAAACCTAAATAAATTTTTGTAACTAACATACATTGACCAGATATTTATTTAACTCAGTGGTAACATGTTTAGACATCACGCCGATTGATGTGCGTTCGAACTCTGCCAAAAGTCATAGCTTTTGTTGAGTAAACACAACGTGGTGAAACCATTGCACAGCAACTCTAATGCCCGCCTAACTAGCTACGAGTCACAACTGAAAAATTAGTCGGCGAATACCTATAAAAATGTTCCAGCAGCTGCACTTGTCAGTGAGGGCTTCATATCGTAGATTGTATATCATGTAGATCCCCATCATCATTGAGCATCAGGTGACATTGTGATCAAACGCTCAAAGCTTTTAATATGAACACAACGTATGAGTGATACACACTTACTAAAATATGTAGATGATCCAATTAATAATACACTCAAGAATGTGCTTGTTGGTTTTCCCGTTGCAGATTTATGCAGGAGAGAGTGAGGTAATCGAAGCAAACAACAAAAGGTATATAAATTAATGTAATCCTATAGGATTAGTGCCTTAGAGTCAGTTTACAGTATTGTAGAGTAGCCGTCCAGTACGAGCGGACGAGTCAAGATGCTCAAGAGTTTTTTGCTTGGTGAGCAAATCCTAACTAATATTATAAATGTGACAGTGAGTTTGTTTGATTGTTACGATTCTAAGCCTTAACTACTCAACCGAACGTCGTATAATTTTGCAAACACGTTGTAAAGTTCAGAACAAAAACATTATTCTTGGAGGAGAGACTACATCTAAATTTAAGCAAGTGAAATTTTGAGGTAAAAGTTAGTTCACAAATATCACCTACATAAAGAAAATGATACGAATCTTTCAGTATTTCCTTTTTTATTGCCATTGGATATTTTTGTTGCTTAAAATAAATACCTATATACAGGTCAGGGTGTGCCAACAAAAGTCGATATTTTTTTTGCTCTCACCCCAAAATATCGTACCCAATACCCAAACAAAAATTCTGTCCAAAGATCGCTATTAATTTCAATTTTAAAAAGACCTTCATCGAACTTTAAAATTACCCAATTAAATAACATAAGAAAAAATTGTTTTAACAGCTGTAAACTTTGTAGAATTTTTATTTTTTTAAATTGTTAGGATATTAGGATTAGGATAAAACATTAATTCAGCAATATTGTGTAAAATATACAAATGGTTGCTTCTGGTAATACGTAAGTGATAGCCATATAACATCGCAAGGTTTTCTGTAGACATTTTTAATAAACACAATCAGTATTCAGTTAGGACAGTGTTAGTGTTAGCTAATTAGTTAGTGTAAGTCATTTTTTTTCTAGTCGAATAATATGTAAAATGGGTAGAAATTTTCATGATTTTTATTTATTTCTTTAAAATATTTTAACACATATAGCAATCACTGTGGTGTGCAACGTGCAGGCGTATAACAGGACTCCATTAGGCAATGCCATCGACAAAACATCTATGGAGTTCCTTATGGTATGTACATTTTTAAAGCAAATCTCTAATAATCTGCGACCGTTATATGGAACAAGTCGCGGTTGGCAGGCTTATCAAACTATTTCGATCTCGTCTCTCAAGCCAGGGCGTGTTTTCACATATATTTGTTCCGTATAGTCCGGTGAAGCTATTAAGACCTTGCTAGGTCAATAGCGCAGTCAGTTCGAAAAAGAGGATTCACCAGGATAACGGACGAAAGTAAAAAAAATGTAATTAATGAAATTCTTGACGGATTAAGCTATATTTCATATTTTTATCGTTTTGTATTCGATTTGTATTTTATAGGTGGTAGAGTCACGCTGTAGCTATTACTAGTTACAGCATGAATGGGTCGGCTCGCCCGGGGTAGTACCACCCTCTCACAGAACACCGACGTAAAGTAACAGTGCTTGGATTGTTGCGTTTCGTTCGGTCAGTGAGAGCGCCGGAGGCCCACCTTTTTTTTTTTTTTTTTTAACGTGGGGAAATCCCTTATGGATACCCACCCTCCCGGGGGAGAGAGTGGGTTATGTCCGACTCGCACGGACTAAAACCCCACGGTGTACCGACAGACCGTTGTGTGGGGGCGGCAAGGGATCGTACATGCTACTCAACCTTGTAGAGCCGCCCCCACGGTCCGCCCGGCGGAAGGTGACCGCCGGGCTCCTACCTATAGAAGGACAGACCGGGTACACACCGGCTGCCCCCCCTCGTCCGCCGGACCTGTGCAATGAGGAGATGGGCCCCCTGGCCCACCCCCTCAGGTCCGGCTACGGTGGCGGGAGGAGTTGGGCGAAGCGCCGCCTCCTCCCGCCTGTCCTCCTTTGGCGGAGAGGGCCACTTTGAGGATCTGCCTCGCGGGCCCTCTCCGCCTCCTCCTTCTGCGAGATGACGTCCTCGCAGAAGGAGGACATCGCTCGCCACGCCTGTTCGCTGCCGAGCATGGCCGAGACCACGCTCGGCAGCGATAAGTCCGGTCCTACCGCCGCCGCCAGAATGCGGCGCTGCTTCCCCCACGCAGCACACTCAGACAGAGTGTGTTGCGCGGTATCTTCGGCAGCGCCGCACTCGTGGCAGGCGGCGGTCGGCTCCCTGCGTGCGATCCGGTGCAGGTACCACCCGAAACAACCGTGTCCGGTGAGTACCTGCACCAGTCGGAACGTCAGGGAGCCCCACCCCCTTTCCTTCCACGCCCGCAGGACCGGGCGGACGGCGTCCACAGTGAACTGCCCGAACCGCTCGTCCGCCAGGTCCTGCTTCCATCTTTCGACGGCGTCTCCCCTGAGACGCCGTCTCTCCGCCTCTATCTCTCTGGGAGCCGGAGGCTCCCCCCTTCGTCTCCTCGCCGCCGTGAACTCGTACACGGCGGCGAGAACTCCTGCCTCCAGCTCCCAGGGCAGGGAGCCGGCGAGCACAAAGGCCGTCGCCGAGGACACCGTGCGGTACGCCCGGATCGCCCTCAGTGCCACCGTGCGCTGCGTATTACGCAGCGCGCGCACGTTGGCGGCACCGAGGGCGTCGGCCCACACCGGTGCCCCGTAGGCGGCCATCGCCCGCACGACTCCCATGTAGAGTCGGCGGCACCCGGCGCCAGGCCCCCCTATATTAGGGAGCAACCGGCCGAGTGCCGCCGCCGCCCCAGCAATTCGCGGTCCGAGCCCCGCAAAATGGGGCTCGAACCGCCAGCGCCCGTCCAGGGTGAGGCCCAGATATTTCATCTGGGTCCCCACCCTGATGCCGGAGGCCCACCTCCTTTCACCCTTTCCCTTCCCCTTTTCCTTTCCCTACCCCTTCCACATACACAGGCTAGCAACGCACTTGCGACTCCTTTAGTGTTGCTAGTGTCTATGGACGGTGGTGATCACTTAACATTAGGTGAACCACCTGTTCGTTTGCCTGCTTTTTGTTTGTACCACCGATCCGATTTTGAAATTTTTTTCAATGTTAGAAATGTATATTATCCCTCAGTGTTATAGATAATGTTTATTTTGGCAAATATATCTTTTCAATAGTTAATCACGAGGAATGTAATTGAAATCGGCAAAAATTCATTTATCGTCAATATATGTAGGTTAGTTTTTATCTTAATTGGACCCGGCAAGTGTTGCGAACGGGTTCTAAGCTTATTTTAAAATATTTCTCACATACCAACTGGGTATATGTTTTAGTGAGTCCCTGGATAGTTTGGATTCACAATTGGAAACGGTAGATGTCGCTGCAATCGGGTTTCAGGTTTATTAAGATTTTTTGCGTTTAAAAATACAATTGCAACCGGTAATAACCGATTTGGTGCAGATAAAGTTGCACGGGTCAGCTAGTTTATAAATAAAATTATTAATATAGATGATATAAATTGAACTGTATTGCAATTTGTGACAATAACAAGATATTGAGATGAATATTCTTTGTACGTATCATGTCTTTGAGTATAAGCAACGTGAAGTGCTTTCTCTTTGAGGTGTATTGGTTGTTCTGTAATACTGCAGGTGGTAGAGCCACGTTGAAGCTGCAGGTGGTAGAGCCACGCTGAAGCTATTACCGGTTTCAGCATGAATGGGTCGGTTCGTCCGGGGTATTGCCACCCTCCCATAGAAAACCGACGTGAAGTAACAGTGCTCGCATAGTAGCGTTTCGTTCGGTCAGTGAGAGCGCTGGAGGCCCACCTCCTCTCCCCCTTTCCCTCCCTCCTCCACCTCCCTCATTCTCTCTTCCCCCGAACACAAGCTGGCAACACACTTGCATCTCCCCCGGGTGTTGCTAGTGTCTATGGACGGCGGTGATCACTTAACCTCAGGTGACCCGCCTGTTCGTTTGCCTCCTATGATATAAAAAAAATACTTATTATAACCCCGGTAATCATTAACATTGTTAATTATAATAACACAATAATTAACAGCAGAATAATAATATCTTTGACATATTTTTGCCTATTGCATAAGAATAATATACGTTAAATTGTTGTGATAAGGAGCACTAATATTAACAAAATAATAATTTTATTATAATACATCAATAATTGTTTCTGTACTACAATTATTATGAGCAAAGATTTGATTTTTGGTTTGTAATAGATAAACTGATAAAATACTTAAACGATTTTAAATATTCTTTCTCATATGCAAAATTATATTATCAGCAAGGGAGCTAGCGAGAGTAAACTTGTTCTTGATATAGTAGATAATAAGAAATGTTGTAGTTATGTGAACGTGTCTGTATTAGTTATTCATTGTGATTTGACTATAAATTACTTTTTTAGGAAGCATACTATTTACAGGAGGATAAGAATATTGTGTCTTCGCCGTTAGGTGTAATGTTATTACTGTCCTTGTACGGCGAAGGAGCTGGCAAAAAATGTGGCGAGGAGATCAACGCTCTATTGGGTGTTAGAGGAAATAGAGAGGTACACAACATTGAACTAATTGTATACATTTGAGCTCTAAGAGTAAAATACTAGATTAAGTCATCAAAAATAACCATTACTGCGTCGACTATTGTAAGATTCCGACTCCCGGTCGATACAGTAGCAGCTCGATAATTAATCAAAATGTTGGTCACAGACGAACATTTTATTTAAAGTCTCTATTCCATGAATATTTGGCAAATGTTATAATTGGTGCTTAATATGCTTGAAATTTTATTGAATTCCTTTTATGTCATCACTTCTTCCACGTCCAGCCTTTAGCCTATATGTTACGTTGAAATGAAACTATGTGCCGAAATTATATAAACGAAATTGATTTTATTCCAAAGCTCGAAGGTGAGTACAGCGGTTTAAGCAGACATTTGTCGGAGTTGAATCCTGATTTCTTCACTCTTGCCAATAAAATCTACGTTGCGAACAATTATAGCTTGAACGAAG